>JAMZAV010003671.1:0-62532 GCA_024449915.1 Sweltsa coloradensis | reverse complement strand
CTCACTCTTGCCGGTAACTTGAGTGCTTGCTGCATGGAAACTCTGGGTGGTATACTCGCTCGAGGCTGTGTCAAGGTGTTTAGTAATTGTCACCTGCCGATGAATAATGCCACTCTTGCTCGGTACTACTTGAGTGTTCTAGCTAGCATGTGAAACTCTGGAGTGGTATACTCGCTCTGAGGCTTTGGTTAAGGGTGCTTAGTTATTGTCACCCTGCTGATGAAATAATTGCTCACTCTTGCTAAGGTCGCATCGAAAACGTAAGTTTGTCGACATTTATGTTAGCATGACTGCATGACTTATTTGTCGCCATTATAAGAGCGTTAGTAATCGGTCAGTGTTTGATAATAAGCACACCACACAGGGATGACAGCACTAACTACGATATTGTCGAGTATCGGAAATTGTACCTTGCACGGTTTTTCTTATAAGACTGTTGGTCAAATTATAGCAACTATGACTTAAATGATATTTTGAGACCTAGGAATGTATTCGAATGTTCGTACTGCTGTATTTCAGGGTGGGCATGAGTAATTAAAGCTTTCAGTAGGCGTACTGCGACAGGTTTTGAGAACACTTTGGTAGATAACAGTTTTGAATTCCTCTTTTACTATTCTCTCCTTTTTTACAGAGTGCACATATTTTGTAAGTACTAAGCAGAGCTGGCTTAACTATTGATGGGGGTGTCAATTCATTTAGGGATGACTGTTAAACCTTAAATCGTTTTTTGGTAGGTTAGCGGATATTAAATTCATCGTACGGATATAAAAGTTAAAATAGGTAAGACTATCCCGAAAAATTTGCTTTTCTGACTGAAAAGATGCGTGGACATCAATGCGCGTTCGATTCGATCCAGCTCATCAGTCATCAGCCCATCAATATCAATAGACCCAGTGGTGGGAATGGAATGTTGCGTTATCTTTTGTGATTCCCTAGCTGTAGCCTACATTGTTTACACTTCAAAATTCACATGCGCGAGAAAAAATATTAAGGAACGGTGGAATCAATCGAGTCCAATGCAACGTGAACCTAACTCGATCGCTCGTCTAGGCGTTTTCCTTGTATTATGCATGTTTAATCAAGATTGTGATTTTCCTCCATTAAAGGGGTCCACCACATATACATACCACATAATATATAGGCCTAGCACTCAACACTCAAATGACAATTGAAAAAATTATATCTTGTAACTGTAGATTTTACACGAATTTTCATTTTTTTTTATTCCTACAAACGTCGAAAATTGTCGTAATGGGGAATTTCAAAAACGGTTTTAAAACTTGCAAATTTTTTTTTGTTCCACCTAGAAACTAGAAAATCGTTCCAATCTTAAATGGCCATTTGTAAGATCATGTCTTGAAACTGTGCGCAAATATACACTCAAAACGCGCAAAAATATACCATCCAAAATCACACCCTTTATTATTATTATTATTATTATTAATTATTATTATTATTATTATTATTATTTATTTTTACAATCCACATGATATTCTCATGTATACAAGGTTACAAATGTATGAACAATGTACATTTAACAGTAAAGTAACGAGAATACCAGCAGGGTTTGTAGAAGAGAAACAGATGGGGCAGAGCCCCATAGCATGGCATGCCTGTTTCACTTCTGTGAGCGCTTGTACTTAAAACTTAAAACTTTTAAGATATTACTAATCATAAAAACAATACTACGTTACATTGAAATAGAGAAATACAATAGAATAAAAAAGTCAGAACTACGTTTCAATAAAATAGGAGACATTCGCTACACTTAGGGCCTAATGATAAAATGACAACATGGCTTTATTTTGGCAAGTGGTTGCCAAAATAAAAAAACAAAAATAGCGGATTTACAGAAAAGGCTACAGAGTAAGTCAATATTGGCCAAATATTTTTTTGATCAAAAAGGTCACGGGGCATAGTTCTCGTCCGGATTCGTTCGTTTTTCCCTTATGGGAGATTTTTGCCGAGGGACGGCCCTTTAGCTCGAAAATTACAAAAGTTTGACAACATAAATTCAGTAATTGGGGCCCCAATAACTTTTCTGTTAATTTCTAAATTCGTTACTAGTTAGCCTGAATGAAATATATATATTTTTATTTTTAGGGGCTGAATACCCCTTTAATTGTGCTGTATTTCCATACATTTTGTCTGGGTCCAACTGAAGACACCACTGGTCCAATTTAAGTGACTAGTTTCACAAGGGGACCGATTTCAACTTTTTATCACCCAATTTGCGTATAAGTTTCACTTAATTTCAATGTTGAAAACATTACATATTAAGTAAAGCTAAAGGATCAAACTGTCACATGTTTCTTTCGTGTATCAAACAATTTGAAATCTTAGCGAAAAACTAGAAAAAGGTTGAAAGTGGTCCATCCAAGACAACCATAGATAAATGTTTTTTTTTTAGTTTAAAGACAAAATAAAATGATAACGAAGATAGAGATAGGCCTAGCAACATGACTTATTTTTATTTTTATGTGAATTAAATCTGGTTTACAAATTACTTCCAATGAGGAATTAAAACGTTGCCATCCGACAGTGTAGCTATGTAGGGTGCCAGAGATGCATTGCTTCTAGTCGAACACGGTTCGGAAATCAGTTTCTTCAATCAGTTACGTCATTAGCGCGTATATTATTATTTGCGTGTAATTGTTTTCATAATTGGTTGTTTTTCCTCTTCTCTTTTGGTCACATCTCGCAAAAAAATGTCAACCGAAACTTTGCAATAATGTTGTTGATACATAGTTCCCCCCACTTTTGTTTTTAAACGAGGTGCACATTCGTAGGGTTTATTTAATAGTTACCTTGCAATGAACAAAAGTTCCTCGAATACATAAAAATGTGAAACCCGGGCGCCTTCACCATTTAGGTCAAGTTTCGCCACCTGTGACTCTGTAAGTTAATAAAATATTGAATTTGTTTCTTTTAATAATGCGCTAAATTATTACAACGGTAATGGTTTTAAGAAAATGAAAAAGTGAAACTTACTTTTATGCGACGAGGCCGGAACCTGTCTGGTGTAAACACTCAACAGTAACAGAGAGCACATTAGGATCCTCATTGTTGTTATTGTTGTTGTTAATAGACAGAGTTATTCCTCATCACTGGTCATGCTTGAATGCACTGAATGTCAACACGCAACTTTAAAAAACACACTTTAAAACACAAGCAGATTTGTTTTTAAATTTGCAACACGAAATCACTGCTAAATAGTTTAAAGATATGATATGTGGTCACTTGCACAGGTTAGGATATATTTTGGCAAAAATATTATTGTGATGTAGATTTAAATTTATGCAATCGTTAGCGAAAATTAAAATAAAAACACTGTTTCGAAGATATGGTTATCTGTCAAAATTTAGATTTAAATTGAAAAATTGATATTTTACCTAATCAAGACAAAGATTAAAATAAATTATACAAATCCAAAATCATTTTCGAAAATTTTGAGACACGTTGTCAGAAAAGTATTGACATCGTATTAAATTTTGGGGAATCAAAAATATTTGTTTCAACACACGTGAAGTTAAAGCCCTTTAAAACTCAAAAACCATTTCGAATTGAAGAGATATTCGTGAGATTTCCGAGAGCGCACTAGAGTAGCATGACTTCGACGCGAGTTACTAGTAGCCGAAGTAGGAGAGAAGGCGACGCACCACCTATCAGTCCGACTCTACGAGACACACTGCCGGGCCGGCGGCGCGACGGCAGGCAGGCGTCGCGACGCTGGCGCTCCCGGCAGCGAGCGCCCTGGCGGTGACGCGATCAACTAAGGCGGCGGCAAAAACAACGCCGCGAGTTGACTGCAAAGAGAAAACAAGACGATTGTTTAACTAGATCACTTAGCGTCTTCAGGGGGGATTTATTACGCCAAACAGTCTAATCAGAATTTATAGTTTGGTTGTCTCAAGTGACTCGCACAAACTGAACTGATGCCCATATGTTTGTGCATCAGAAGTGTCTGAGTCTGTGTCTTTGTCTTATTATGCAATTATAATTAATTACTGTTACAGACACTTGGGTCTAACACTTGGCAGCGTTGTTAATTTCACTACACTGGAAAAAAAATCCGGAATGTTTTTTTTTTTTTTTCTTTTTGTATTTTTGTGTGTCTGTTAACACGATTCCGGCTAAACCCGATACTCCGATTGCGAATTTAATTTCATGGAGGCCTTCGAAATCTTGAACTTAGAAAATGCCACGTTTTTGAGCGCAATCGGGAAATTTTTTTTTCATAAAAAAAGCAATTTTACGTTTTTTTTCGATTTTTTAAAAACTTTCTTCGACTCATAAACACCTACAGGCTTTATCCGATTGTAATGATTTTTTCACAGAACCTTAATTTCATGAATTAAGATATTCGTGCGTATTGAGCGTAATCGAAAAATTATTTTTCATGAAATCGAAATTTTACGGTTTTTTTTCTTTTTTAAAACAATTCTTTACTTATTACACTACATGCTTTATCCTATTTTAATTATTTTTTTACAGAACCTTAATTTCATGAATTAATATATTCGTGTTAAATTGAGCGCAATCTAATATTTATTTCTTATGAAAATTGCAATTTTACGATTTTTTTTTTTTTTAAAAATTACGATTAATTAAAAAAATTAAGTTATTTTTTTATTTAATTTTAAATTTTAAAAAAAAAAAATTTCACTATGTTATATTTTTTCACAGAACAACAGAAAATCCGCGTAACACATGGCAGCTCAATGCACCAATTACGCTCATCCAACACGCGGCGGGACTTAAGCGTTTTCCTAGTTTAATTACTGTTACAGACACTTAGGTCTAACACTTGGCAGCGTTGTTAAGTTTGTAGGCCACACTTGACACAAACTGACTGATTCGCGAGGCTAATTCACCATATGTTTGTGCATCAGAAGTGTCTGAGTCTGTGTCTTTGTCTTATTATGCAATTATAATTAATTACTGTTACAGACACTTAGGTCTAACACTTGGCAGCGTTGTTAAGTTTGTAGGCCACACTTGACACAAACTGACTGATTCGCGAGGCTAATTCACCATATGTTTGTGCATCAGAAGTGTCTGAGTCTGTGTTTTTGTTTATTGGGGAAATTACTGGGGAAAAACGCCAAAGTCGTTTTTTAGACGAGTGATGACCTGTGTTGAGTACCCCGGTAACTTTCTTTTTTTCCCCCCTTACCTTAGGCCTCCCTAGCCTTTTCTGGGCTACGTGGAGCTTTTTGGCCAAAAATGCAAAATTTTCCCCGGGGTATCACCACATGACTCGCTCCTCGTCAAACTACCCCTTTGGCGTTTCCCTAGCTAGTTGGCTAAAGCGCCCTTGTAGCCAAAATGGGGGAACTGGGTTAATCCCCTGGCGGGAAAGTTTTTGAAATTTCTAGATTGTATTTTCAAAAATAATTAAACTGTTTTAAAATGTATTAACGCAGTGTAGAAATCATCTGTGGCAATAGGGCCTACTATGGTAAAAAAAAGTACGAAAACGTGAAAATTGAAAGGGTTTATCAATCTACGAAGGGAAAGGGGGGGTACCTTGACGCCAACTTCGACCCTGAAGGGGCACGGCATTTTTTACGGCCAGGGCGAAAAAAAAAAAAAAAATATTTTTTAAAAAATCTAAAACATTGTCGTTAAAATAATTTCAAAACTTTGGGAAATCTTTTTTTTCAGTTTATCTTTTCTTGTGGGTTTAAAAATCGCAATGAATCTTGCTGATTTTGTTAGCATTTCCCAAAATAAACTCGACCGGATGTCTTTTTTAAAATTTTTCAGCGCAATCTTTTCGGGTTCGGTGATTTTCAAGTACACACACACACACACACAAACCACGCACGCAAAAAAAACAATAAGGGCCTTTTAAGTCGAATGGAAATCACTACTTTCCCCTACGCTCACTCGTTCAATAATTAATTACTGTTACGGGACACTTGGTCTAACACTTGGCAGCGTTTTTAATTTTGTGGCCCCCTTTGACACAAACTGACTGATTCGCAGGCTGATTCCCCATATTTTTGTGCATCAAAAGTGTCTGGTCTGTGTTTTTTGTCTTTTTTGCAATTATAATTAATTACTTTACGGGACACTTAGGTCTAACCTTGCAGCGTTTTTAAGTTTGTACCCACTTGAACAAACTGACAGATTCGCGAGGCAAATTTCGCCTATGTTTGGCATCAGAAGTGTCTGAGTCGTGTTTTTGTCTTATTTGAAATTTAAATTAAAAAACTTTTACAGAACTTGGGTCTTCACTTGGCAGCGGAAGTTTGAGGCCAACTTGACACAAACTGACTTTTTCGCAAGAATTCACCATTTTTGTGCATCAGAAGTCTCTGAGTCGTGTCTTTGCCCTTTTTAGCAATTAAAAAATTTTTTATTTTTACAGACCTTAGGTTAACACTTGGCAGCGTTGTTAAGTTTGTAGGCCACACTTGACACAAACTGACTGATTCGCGGGGCAATTTCACCATTTTTTTTGGCATTAAGTCTCTGATCGTGTCTTTTCTTTTTTTGCAATTATTATTTTTTATTTTTACAGACACTTAGTCTAACACTTGGCAGCGTTGTTAAGTTTGTAGGCCACATTTACAAAAAACTGCTGATTCGCGAGGCTATTCCCCATATGTTTTGCATAGAAGTGTCGGGTCTGTTTTCTTTGTTTTTATATCTTATAATTAAATTACTGTTCAGACATTGGGTCTAACACTTAGCGCTTTTTAATTTTGTAGGCCACCTTGACAAAAACTGACTGTTCCGAGGCTATTCCCATATTTTGTGCATCAGAAGTCTCTGATCTGTGCCCTTTGTCTTATTATGCGATTAAAATTAATTTAAATGTTACAGCCCTTTGGGTTTAAACCCTTTGGGGCAGCGTTTTAAGTTTTTAGGCCACACTTGACAAAAACTGACGATTCGCGGGCAAATTTTCACCATATGTTTGTGCTCAAAAATGTCTGAGTCTGTGTCTTTTTTTTTTTTTGAAAATTATTTTTATTACGTTACAGAATTAGGTATACACTTCGCAGCGTTTTTAAGTGGTAGTGGTACTTTTGACCCTACTAGTCTGTTTTTTTTTTTATTGTGTTTGTAACTTGAAAAATGATAATGTCCATAGGCTTTAAACGACGACGAAACTGGGGGCGCTTAAACCATTTGGGGTCTTTTTTGCCCCGCTTTTGACATTGAAACTCAAAAAATTTGTTTTTTAGGGGGATGTTTTATTTTTTTCTGCAGCTGGGTTTTTTGGGTGTACGGTGCGTCAACGTAAGGTTATAATGCTTTACTTTTCCTAGGGGATGGGGGGAAGCAAAAGGGCCTTGCTGGACGACCAGCCACGGGTGGAGGGGAAGGCCCCTTCCCCCCTCCTTCCCCCCAAGAACCACCTCACGTCGTGGTCTCATCGTTTGCAAACGTCACGTTGTCGTTGTCGAAAAGTTGTCGAGGGGGGGAGAGAGATCTACGACAACTCCAGATTTTGGCTCATTTTTTTGTTGAGGGGTATTCCCCTTTTTAGCGGATCTTTGGAAAGTAGGTACTATGAATCTTTTTTTTGATATGTTTTGCTAACTACTCATTTTCCTGGATATGTATTTGTTTAATTTATTTTATTTCTTAATCTTTTGAAGAAAATTTTTATTTAATTTTACCCGCCCCTAGGGCAGGAAGGTAAAGCAAAGGCAAGTGTGGCCCCTGTAGCCCGACACAGTGATATCAAGATTACAAGTTGCACATTACATACAAAAAAAACAACAAAAAGAAAATACTTTATATAGTTAGACAAATTTAAAAAAGGGAAAATGCGGATAAGGGTACTTTAAGCGGGGGGAGGTCTGAAGGCCCGGGACGCGAAAAGAGGTCGTAAAGTCATTCCCTCCGCCTGCGTGAAGACGTTGCACGTAAGCCCCCGCAAGGGTGTCGGTCGAGAGCTGATACCCCCGCGCCGTTTGGGGTTTTCACGTCTTTATTGGGGGGGGGTCGGAGAAAGCCGGCCGGGGGGGGCGAGGAATCCTTCGCTCCCGCGTAAAGTATTGCGGAGAAATCCTCCAACGACGGGTTTCAGCGCCGGGGGCCGCGTATTTAAAAAGGGGGCGGATGAAAGTTTTTTTTAAGTGTGTCGTAGAGTACGGAAGCTCCATCCAGAAAGTCGCCCAGAAGCATAGAGTAAAAATTTTGTCTCGACCGCGCCGGGTTGATGACGTTACGGGGAAAGAGGGCCCCAGTTTTGAATGTCTTAAAGGGGTTTCTCAAAGTACTTGGGGAACGACTAGGTACACCGTAGCCCCCAAAATGAGATGGGGCTGACGGTGGTCGTTTTGGGCATTTTTTGATTTTGTGCCGGGGTGAAAAAAGGGTAGGCTGTGTCTTTAAAGGTTTGGGAAAACACGCCAACGCGCATCCCCAAACTTCAAGAGCTTTTAATTTTGGGACTGTAGACGGGGGAAACTTCTTCGCTGTGCGCCCCCCTTTTCCCTAGGCCCTGCGTCTGCATAAGGGCTAAGCAAGGTATCGGACAAAGGAGAAGGGAAGTCGTGGGAGTAATCAGGTAGAGAAAGAATGAGGCAGGAAACCCTTTAGGGACGCCAGAAAAAGGGGTAAATGGCGGGATACTTAATCGGGCCACGCACACAAGCGAGACGTCCTGTGAAAAAGCTCGGGTGAAACGCACCATTGCAAAAGGACTCTTAGTTTTCAGCAGCTTGTACAGAGCCCGTCTCAAAAACTTGTCAAAGGGGCGTGATATGTCCAGAAAAATATCTAAAAACCTGCCCTCGTTTAGCCCCTGAAACCTCCGTCACCCGTTGAGAGGGAGTCTGCGTGCAGCGACCGTTTTGGGAAACCGGGCTGTGACTCGGGGATGATGTCAGCCCGGAGTGAAACACTTTCTCAAGAACTTTCGCCACAACGTTCAAGAGACTATTCGGGCCCGGGGACTAGCGGATTTCGTTGGGGGCGGGTTCTTTCTTTGGAATCATGACGATGCAGCGATTTTAAACTGGGGGGGAATAGCCCAAACGGGGGCACCCAGAGAAGAGAGTACGAGGGGAGAGACGAACTTGGCGGGGCCCGGCGAACATCAGTCTGGTGATCCTCGCACCTGGCGATGATAGGCCCATTACATGCAAAATGAAAATTTTGGTAATCATATCATGGAGTTTTAAAAAGTCCTGTAAACTCCATGATCATATCATCCCAAAAGGGATTTTAGTTTCTTAATACAAAAAATCATAACGCATACACAAAACAAGTGGAAAGGTAAAATAAAATTCCCTGGGCCATTCATTTACTTGAGTGTTAAAAAAAATTAAAAAAAAAGTTTGGGGGCTTGTTTTAGGTTTTAGAAAGCAATATTTGAATAAGAGTTTGCGAGGGAAAGGGGGAATCGTAAGGTTATCACAGATTGAGGAAGATAGGAATTTATGAAAACACGTTAAAAAAGGTCAGAGAGGTCAAAAAAAGGTCCAGTGGGTGATTGAGGGGACAATTTACGATTTTGTTTTTTTTGAACAACTTTAGGGGTCACAACTCAATAAGGGGGTTTTGAAATTTTTTCAATGGAATAAAAAGTTTTTTCCGTATGTAATGAAACTCTACTAAGTCAAACCTACCCCGGGGGGCCCTAAGAGGACATATTCGACCCTCGTACTGTTTATTGGAGTAGCATTACTATAATTTTATTAAGTTTGGAAGAAAAAAGCGTATACCCCAAGAAAGTAACACTTTAAATAATAGTAATGACAAATTTCCAAATTAAAACCCATGTATTGTTTTTAAATTCGAAACCTCAATACAGTTGAGTGGTATCTCTCTTGAGCGCTCAAAGGGAATAAGAACTAACGTCTTCAGATTATCTGAGATATTTTGATTATTTGGTTTTAGAGTAAAGGGCGCGTCAACCGTTAGTTCACAATGCGCTCTCTAGCCTAGGCCCTAGGGTATGTATTGAGGACACCACCGTGCTAGACAGAACCAGTCACGGGCAAGGGAGGGAAAGGGGGACGTTTCTCACGTCACCGACCAGAACTCATCTCTAGTTTCGGGAATAAAACACTCCCCAGAATATTATACTAAATGATGTTTAAGAGATAAGGTTTAAATGTATTCTCACTCCAATCTAACGATTGTTTTATTTATATTATTAGGATTAAGGGCGCGTCACCTTTAGGTCATAATGAGCCACTCTAAACCTAGGAAATGTGGGGAGAAAAATCCCATGCTGGTCAAAATCCGCCACGGGTTGGGTGAGGAAATGGGTGGTTCTCACGTCCTGGTCGTCATCGTCTTTGTCAGCGTTCGTATCGTGTTGTCATGGTTTTCGTTGTCAGGGATTTGTTAAGGTGATGGGAGGGGCCTCCAACGACGACTGCCAGAACTCGCCTCTAGATTCAGTTATAGTACTCTGCAATTTGATATTCTGGCGTTTGCGAGAGGCCGCCTATTCCCTTTGCTAGGACATATCCCTGAGTGCAGACGTGTGTGGCCTTTTCGAATTCTGGACAATACCACTTCTTCTCTACGTGAGTGTCGAAAGGCAGGAGAAGGAATCATTCCACATTCGGTGTTAAATAATTATTCACATTTGACAAATATATCTTTATCAAAGTTCCAATGCCAACGGAATCAGATCTTATCTTCAGTGAGACATTTACCGACCCTACTGACCCCACTTCTAATTGAGCTGCTATAATCCATTATTGACCAACTTATAATATAGTCATCAGCCAAGCCTTCATCTGCCTCTATTAGCAACATCCTGTACGCGCTATACTCCTTTACACCAGAACCTAGGAGCAGCATCCTGCCGCAATACACTACTTTACACACCAACGTGTGTCCACCATCTTGCTGCTGTGTGTCACTGTACTTTACTCCTAAAGTTGATAAACCCCTTAGTGTTTATTTTGTTTGGTTCTTTGCTATAAGAGCGCTTCACACATTAATAATACGCCACTCTAGTCTAGTCCTATGCAGGTCAGAACCAGACACAGGCAAGTGGAATGCAAGGGGGAAGTTTCTAACGTGTCCGGCCAGAGCTCGCCTCTAGTTGTTTGTGGGGAGAAAGATACTTCCGTACATACTAACTGATGTTCGCGAGATGCACTATGACTATTTGACCGCCTTTCACTATAAGCAGAGCCATGCTCTGAACCAATTATTCTACCCCGGGCCCAGACGGGGACTTTTATTGAAACAAGATTGATTTTTATTTTGGAATTTATATGGATCAAGGGCATGACCCGACTGGGAAACGTTTCAGGTTAAATTAAAGTATTGCTTGATTTCCACCAATAACAAATAAAGATATATTGATAGAACACCTAAATAAACAAGGTAACAAATTGACGACTCGAAATGGGCGGAGCTCAAACGATCGATAGGTCACGTGACTAGTATTGGGTATAAATCCTTATTTCGCAAGTTGGCGCCTGCTGAACGGCGCATCACTTATCACGCTCTAACTTTTATTCTATTCATTATTTGTATAACACTTAAATTAATAATATTTAGCAAACGTATCCTTCCTTGTAATAGCGATTATTTCGATTTTTTTGACCAAGTCGTTAGCTTGTTATTACAATGTACGCATCACACGTGAAAATTATCAATGACTTAAGTTTCTCATTAATTAATTGACAAAAAACTAATGACGGATTCACAAGGATCTTTATAAAAATGCACAGACTGTTTAGACAAGAAATAAACAAACTTTCTGGATAGAAAGTGCACTGAACGAAAATTTACAGCATAGAGTAATATGCATTGTGCGCTTTTTCACGGCTCATCCGCACGTCAAGAGTGCGTATTTTAGATAAAAACACATACCCTGCATATTACTCTATGCTGCAAAGTTTCGTTCAGTGCACTTTCTATCTAGAAAGTTAGTTTATTTCTTGTCTAAAAAGTCTGGTGCATATTTTTTAAGAGGTCTTGTCGAAATCCGATCAGTAGTTTTTTGTCAAATAAATTATTGAGAAAACTTAAGTTATTGATAATTTTCACATGAATGATGCGTGCATTGTTATAAACAAGCTAACGACTGTGTCAAAAAAATCGAAATAATCGCTATGACAAAGAATGATATATATGCTAAATATTATTCATTTAACTATTGTCCAAATAATGAATAGAATAAAAGTTAGAGCGTGATAAGTGTGTTGCGCCGTGAAGCAGGCGTCAACTTGCGAAATGAGGATTTATACCCACTAATTCCGCCATGCTGCCTCGTGACGTCAGGAGGCGGGTACAATTCAAGTCGTCAATTGAACAAGATAAGCGAGAATGCATGGCAAGCAAATCTCTGGGACGTACAGCGTGAGGCCGTGCGTCCCGAACCTTCAGTAATGACAGATGATGAACTGTCTCGTTCGAACGTCCAAGCTAGTCTAGCGGCAGACCTGAAAAAGCCCTCTAGAAACCGATTTTGCTAAACTTTTTGAGAAGAAGCAGCACACATGTATCAAAATGTTCGTATGAACGTCAGAAATGTCATCGTCCATGTGTGCATCTTGGCATTTGTTGCGGGTGGCGATAGGCGGAGGTCAAAGGTCACGCGGGTCATGCGCACAGCATCGTACTGTTTTGGTTATCTCCTGAACTAATTGAGATATTACCCTCCAGTTTGCATGATTCATTTATTGAAATACCATTCTAACATCCCTGTATTGTATGCATTTCGGCATTTGGTGTAGGTGGCGGTAGATGGAGGAAAAAGTTCACGCGGGTCATGCGCGCCGCATCGCACTGTATTGTCTATATCTCCTGAACTAATAGATATATTACCCACTAGTTTACTTGATTTAGTTATTGAAAAACCATTCCGTCACCTCTCCTTTGAGTGCATGTCGGCAAATACTGTAATAGCGCTGAAGCGTCTATTACAGTATTTGATCTCGGTATTTGGTAAAGGTGGCGGTGGGCGGAGGTCAAAGGTCACCACGCGGGTGAGGCGCGCGGTGGCGTACTGTTTAGGGTATATCTGCTGAATGAATGGAGGTATTAATTTCTATTTTGCTTATTTCAGTTGTAGAAATACCATCCTATCACCTCTGTGTTGTGTGCATCTCGGAATTAGTAGGTCTAGATCATATTTCAAATAATGTTACAATCAGTTGCCGCTTGCGTTACAGCACGCCCCAATCCATCACGGGCTGCTGGTCAAAGGCTTATTACTTATTATTTCAACACGATCCTGGGTGGTGGTGGTACTCAGTCGGACTACAACTCAATGTAAGGAAGTTGTCTAAACGTCTAAATACCTCACAGTGTAAAGTGTGTTCGAGCGAAACAGATCGACAATGATTCAGACATTTTTGTTTCTCTAATCTCTTTACTTCTCCGTGGGGATGGTGAGTTCATTATCATTTGATTACTGTAGTTAAGGGTCAATCTGTTTATGTATATGTCCGTCCATTTGATGTCTGTTCACTGGACTATTAGCTCTGTTAACAATGAATGAGCTATTGCAATTATTAGGTTCCTAAATTACTTGCGATTTTGACAGTTGCTGTAAATGTAAGCACTCTGATTGCATCACCTACTTTTGGAAATGAGGGTGCCATGGAACCATTAGCTACCGTTGATTTAGGATCATTGAAGAAAGACAAGGATGTAGAGCTTGACTGGAGTTTATGTATCATATGCCAAAGTAATAGTGGTAAAAATGACAATGGGAGATTGGCTACTAAAAATAGCGTTGAAAAGATTCGCAATCGGACATGCCAACGTGAACTATACAACGATTATATTAATTGAATTGCCATTCAAATAATACGGTCAATAGACTTTGATTCTTTGCACTTGGATATTAAGTGGCATCCTGCATGTTATTCCAAGTTTGCAAATGTTGAATGTATAAAACGTTTAAAAGAAAACACGAATCCAATACGAAAAATTAAGCTCAAGACGTACACCACAATTAAAAACTACTTGGTCTTCAACAAATGTAATTAATAATTCAATCGACTGGAATGCGTGTATCTTCTGTCGTGAAGTTGGAAAAATAAATCATGACCTTACCTGTGTGGAAACCCTTGAAATCGTCGCAAACTATCCTTCTCTATTCTAAAACTGATGATACAATGCGTCCTTACCTTGCTAGTGTGTCTGATTTGATAGCACAGGAAGGAAAATATCACCAGTGTGCAATGTAAACTATTAATGAGTTAGAAAAGGGCTTGGGCAGGGGCGACATTTATGCACTCGAATCAGTATGGAATAGATACGTAGAGATTCTTAGCACGATAAGCATAGACCCAGGTTCTTATCGATGCAATAAGTTTAAGAAGAAAATACACGATTTGCTTGACCACAGAATAGAATTTGTACAATCGTTACGAAAAACTGAACCTCTGTTACAGTTTCCTTCGGGTGCGGCAGCTCGTCATTTGGTTAAAGTATTGTTCAACATACAGATTCAATACCTAAGGTAGGCCTATCTGCATCTGCAATAAACACCAATGACCACGACGCAGAGTTGCATCAGTGGGTACATAGAGTTGCGTTAAAAATCCACGCTTATTTAAAAGATACTCCTGGGCATAGCTTCATAGGAGGCATCGATCGGAGCACTGTGAACGTATAATACCCGAATCTCTTCACATCCTACTAAAACTTATATGTGCGGAAGACGAACATGATGAGCCACGCGAGACGACAAAGAACGATTTGCATACCAAGATTTTAAGTATTTCACAAACCATTGTTTTTCTAGTATCTTGGGGTAAAAAACTTACGCCTAAACATGTAGGGCTTGCAATGACTGAACACCAAGAATCTCGATCAAGGGCTTAGTGAATGTTCTATACAATGCCGAGTGGTGACCTTTGACCTCCATCCACCGCCACCTGCGCCAAATGCCGAGGTGCACACAATACAGGGATGATGTAATGGTAATTCAATAACTTGTAATTTATCAAGCTAATTACAAATACAAAATACAAAAATACAATGAAAAAGACTTACAGGTTGCCACGGCTGCAGTCGGTAGAGCACGGGTTTTGTAGGTCTGGGTTCAATAGACCTAATTAGTTGTTAGAAAGTTTATACCGTACTAGGGATTGAGTGATCAAACAGGAATAATAGCCTATAAATGAGAGATGAAAATATTAAGTTGACAATTTAATTGTGTCACAAAAATCAAACAAAATTACAAACAAGTTATTGGTAGGCTTAGCCTACAAGGGAATCAAATGTCACTTTTAGTGATCTGTGAAGTTAGGCCTACAAGTTATGCAATGGAATATAGGTTACAAGTTATACAATGAAATACAGGTTACAAGTTTTACAATGAAATACAGGTTACAAGTTACTATTATCAGGTCCTTTGGGCCTATAAAATTGAGACTAAAGCCTCGTTTTAAGCTCAGTTCAAAATGTTTTTATCAGGCATGAGAGCCTTCGTTTTACTTCAAAAGTTCAGTTGATAATGTTCAATAGCCCTAGGCCTTCGTTAGTGTATTAAAAGTTCAATTAAAACGTTATTACGTACCAATTTTCTGCCCTTGGGCTTACGTGCTTTGTTTTTGTAGAAGTTTGTTTGTAGTAGGGTTAGGCCTAGCCTAGGCCGAATCCAGGGTAGATGTCCAAGATTGTGTTCCAACGTCCAGGTGAGAATCACGCCCGCGAGTCCAAGTCCTTGCCTCAATCGAAAAAGTTCCTTAGAATGTTGTATGTGTTAATTAAATAATTGTCGGCTGCTTGGCCCTCCTCGGATGGCGTACTTCCTTCGTTCGTTCAACACATCTGTGCTCGTCTATGGCTGGATAGGTTCTGTCGTCTGCAATGGAAGCTTCTAGAAGTTTTGGGTGACAGTCCAGGTTTATTTTTAGACTTTCGGCGAGTTTATGATGGAGGAGTCTTGGCAAAATCTATTAAAAAGTGTGTCTAGTCCCAATACGTCATCGAAATTTGGTCTGTGTATCCTGCATTACGCCATAATTAAGTCGTACTATTGTGATGTTCTATAAATTTATGGATAGTATTGCACTGATCGATATGTTGCAATAGGTCTGTTCTTTTGTCCACCAATTTTTACACCTTTTGCAACTTTGAAAAAATAAGCGTTCTTTTGTCCAGCTGTAATTACAGTATTTCTTCCTAAGACATGTTCTTTTGTCCAGGAGGTAATTACAACTTTTACACTTTTTGCACCTGCCTCTTGAGGAGGTGTAACAGGTGTAGCTATGGAAATTTGCGCCAATTTGAAAAGTAACCCCGTTATAATGTGCGATTGTTTTATAAATAGAAGATAAAACTGGTGATAATAAAATAATATGGAATAGAATTGTAGAAAATGCACAAAACTATGTTATTGAGTGAGATGTCATCTAAAAGTGTTTGAATTGAATGACAGCTGGCAACATAACCTCGAAATTTGATGTCAAATTACAACAAAATCGTTCTTTTGTCCACCAGTGAAATATGACACATTTTAACCCCATTTCTAATTCTGTATTTTACACCTAGGTGTAATTACCACAATTTGAGGTGGACAAAAGAACAAACCAAATGAAGTCTGTGATTGGCTAATTATTCGGGAGATTTGAAATGAGTCATGACATACCCATATTTTAAGTTGGTAGCCCTGGAGATTGCGGTTAGCGCCGTCTATCGGTCCTTGTTGTTACCAGCATGGT
This sequence comes from Sweltsa coloradensis, assembly GCA_024449915.1. Lineage (NCBI taxonomy): Eukaryota > Metazoa > Arthropoda > Insecta > Plecoptera > Chloroperlidae > Sweltsa > Sweltsa coloradensis. The sequence goes on along the minus strand of JAMZAV010003671.1, from coordinate 45,910 downwards.
TAGCACTGTTCGTGATTGAGGTTTGTTGCCGCTAGATCGCAGCTCGAGTACAGTTCTATAATTTTGTCGATAATGTTCGGTCGATAATTTATTTTCTGGTCGATGCGCTAGGATGCAGCACTGTTTGGTTTGCAAGTTGAAGAGTTGAAATACGCTGGATATTTGTTGTTGTTGTTGTTGTTGTTTTAAATATTGATTGATTGACTGAAGAGTTTAATGAATGTTTTCTTATAAATTTGTTATTTTATTATTTAAAGTAGGCCTAAAAATTGGAAATGTTACAAACTGAATCAGGCAAACTAGAGGGTAATATCTTTATTAGTTCAGGAGATATAGCCAAATCAGTGCAATGCTGCGCGCATGACCCGCGTGACCTTTAACCTCCATCTATCGCCACCCACACCAAAGTCCGAGATGTACACAGTGCAGAGGGGATAGAATGGTTTTTCTACAACTGAATTTAGCAAACTAGAGGGTAATATCTGTTAGTTCTGGAGCCATAGGCGAAACAGTGTGATGCTGCGCGCGTGACCTTTGACATTCACTCAGCGCCACCCGCAACAAATGCCGAGATGCAAACAAGTCAGAAATCATTCCTGACGTCCATACGAACATTTTGATACCAGTGTAATGCTTCTACTCAAAAAGTTTTGCGATTTTTTTCCTTGCTATTTGCCTGCAGACTATATGTTCTCCTCTGCTCCGCGAGACAAATCACAGCCTCGTCAAAGATAAAGGTAACAACAAACAAAAATAGAGCAGAGAGCGAATTCTAGTGGTAAATATGAGATTCTAAATAGGAAAAGTCACTAGCATGGCTAAGAGAGGGCGCACATGTATCAAAAATAAATTAGTTGTGGTTTGCCGCGAAAATATAAATAACGTCTGAACATACCGCCCAACTTGAAAAAGGCTGGACTTTCAAAAAAAAAAAAAAAAAAACAATAACACAGTGGACTAATCGATAGGTAGCGGGCACAGACGATTTAGTAGCCCGTTTGAAGTGTCCTCGTGGAGTCCTGACTGTCACGACACGCACGATGCAGTCAGCACCAGGGTGCAGCGTCACGATGCGACCGGTCTCCCAGTTGAGTGGAGGACAGAAATCCTCCTTGATCAGCATACCCTCACTCTTAGCGCTCCATTTGTGGCGCTGTTGCAGAGATGACTGATACTCGGATGTGTACCGACGCCAGAAGGTTTGCAGCAATTGTTGTACTCTCTGCTATCGACCCAAGCGATTAGTACTAAGTGAAGTGAGGTCGGGTTCAACAGGTGTAGAAACAGTATCGGAAATAAGGAAGTGAGCTGGTGTGAGAGGAAGTAAGTCATCAGGGTTAGAAGATAGTTGAGTGATCGGTCTGGAATTAACTCAGGCTTCAATTTGACAGAGGAAGGTAATTAGTTCATCGAATTGTAATTGAGCATTTCCTACCATACGCTTAAGTTGACCCTTAAAGGTTTTGACACCAGCCTCCCACAAACCGTCAAAATGAGGTGACCTGGCGGGGATAAACTTCCACGTTATTTCATCTTCAGCTAGTATCCTAGCCACGTCGTGTTGGTATGTCTCGGATAAGAATAACTTCTGAAACTCGGAAAGTTCATTCTTTGCTGCAACAAACGTGGAAGCATTATCATAGTAGATGTGACTGGGCTTTCCTCGACGAGAAACAAATCTTTTGAAGGCGTCGAGGAAGGCCTCTGTAGTTAGATCCATCACTAATTCTAAATGAATGGCCTTAGTAGCCATGCATATGAACAATGCAATGTATGTTTATACTGGAGGCGAACATCGATGAAACATTCAGCTTAAATGGGACCGCAGTAGTCTACTCCGCAGTTAAGGAATGGACGACTGGGGTGTATACAATAGTGTGGTAGATCACCCATCAGTTGATTGCTGCTTCTCGGGTTACACAGTTACGAACTATTCGACGAGTGAGAATTTTCCCATTGATGTGCCAAAATTTATTTCGATTCTTTAATAGGACTTGAGGTCCGGCATGAAGAGACTTAATATGTTCTCTTTGTAGAATTAACTTGGTTACTGTGTGTTCTTCGGGCAAGGTTATTGGATGCTTATGATTGTATTTCAGATCTGACTTTTTTAATCGACCGCCCATCCTGAGCAAACCATTTGGGTCAACAAAGGGATTTAAGTTGCGGAGTTTGCTGCTGGTTAAGGCTCTTGAGATCATCGGTAAAGTAGATTTGCTGTACAGATCTTACCCAAAAGTATTCGGTTTCTTGAAGTTCAGGCACCAACAGGGGATCAAACTGTCTTTGGTCGAGACACAGTCTCGAGTTCTTGGAGAAGCGCTTGCAAAGTGATGTGATTCTTGTAAGCTTGTACCAGCAGGAGAATCAAGATTCCAAATTGAGAATTTCTGCCGGATCTTGACTAACTGGACAATGGACATGAGACGATAATTTGTTGCCTTTCTTCTAGTATGTTCGGTGCAGGTAGTTCATGATTTTTATGGGCCATTGGCCATTGTCCAGAATTGAAGCTGAGCCAGGAAGGGCCAAACCACCATCAGTAAGATTTGAGAAGTTGCTTGGGAGTAGCACCACGTGATAGAATGTCAGAAGGGTTATCGGTTGAGCGTACATGTATCCATGTGCATGTGCAATGCATCGTGACTCGTGAGACTCTGAATTTCTGTAACTCGATTTGCTAAAAAGGTTTTCCACTTGTTAGAAGGAGAAGCAAGCCAGTGTATTCCAGTCCACAAGTTAATAGAGTTAATGCAGTGCTGATTTAATGCGTACGCGACCTTGGAGACGAGCCAACACGAGTGCACCACAATGTTCGACCCTAGGAAGAGAGATTTTCTTGAGCGGAGAAACGGGTGACTTTGCACACAAATTCTGTGTTGCAGTTTTTAAATTATAAAACATGTTTTGAAATGCATACAATACTACTATGGAAAACATAGCCAGTACGAAATACGAGAAAAGATTGCAAGGTTTACTCAATCTCCCAGCGGAATTTGGGGGAATCTTGAGCGTACAAAATTCGAAACACCTTGGTCACTGCCTATAATTATTACGGCCTGACGAAAATGATTCCATAAAAATGACTTCCTCAAAAACAAAACCATTGTCGTTAAAATAAAAACTACACATTTTTAGCCTATTTTTCAATTTATTATTTCTTGTAGGTTTAAATCGCAACGGATTTTGCTTATTTTGTTTGCAGTTCTCAGTTATCTGGTCACGGATGTCTGTTTCAAATTTCAGCTCAATTGTTTGGCCGTTCGGCCGTATGGGACCGGACATACATTTTAACAAACATTTAACAGGCAAATTAATCACGACGAAGGTCCGTTCGACTCGCGTTATAGACTACGTTCGCTGCGATCACTCGTCTTATTATGGAAATAGTACAATTTCTTCGCTAGGAAAACGCCACCAAAGTCATGTGTTGAGTATCCGGGAACATTTGCATTTAAGTTGATGGATATTTTATAAAGTATAAACGATATCGTTTTGAGTTTAGTTGCTGTCAACTGTAAGGTCATAATGCGCCACTCTAGCCTATGATAGGCTTAGGTAGGGGGAAGGAAGGGAATGTTACGGGGAACTCAACACATGGTTCACTCACTTGTCTTACAACGACTTTGTCGTTTCCTAGTTATTATCAAACAAATGCAAATGTTTCCGGGTACTCAACACATGACTCGCTACAACGACTTTGGCATTTTCCTAGCCCAGTTGACTAAGGCGCCCATTATGCCCGAAATGTGGAAGACCTAGGTCCAAACCCCCGTTCGGGAAAGATTTTATTTCTAAATTATTGTAGTATTTAATAAATTATGAAACATATTTTGAAATGCATACAATACTATGGAAAACATAGCTAGTACATAATACGAGTAAAGATTGCAAGGTTTACTCAATCTCCCAGCGGAATTAAGGGGAACCTTGATCGTGCAAGATTCGATACAGCTTGGTCACTGCATACAATCACGGCCTGACAAAAAAGATTCGATAAAAATGACTTCTTCAAAACAAAACCATTGTCGTTATAATAAAACTACGCATTTATTGCCTGTTCTTCAATTTATAATTTCTGGTAGGTTTAAATCGCAACGGATTTTGATTATGTTGTTGCAGTTCTCAGTTACCTAGTCATGGATGTCTGTTTAAAATTTCAGCTCAAACTATTTCGCCGTTCGGCCGTATGAGACTGGATAGACAGACAGACATTTAACATTTAATTTAACATTTAACATTTAACGTTTAACATTTAACATGTAACATTTAACGTTTAACATTAATTTAACATGTAACATTTAACAATTAACATTAACTAACATTTTTTAACATATTTAAATTAATCACGATGAAGGCCCGTTCGACTTGCGTTGTAGACTACGTTCGCTGCGCTCACTCGTCTAATTAAATGATTTGAATTATCAAAATAGAAATTGAAACACGAATTTTCCGCTTTTCTTTCCCTCAAAGTCGCTAAGAAATTGCGCCTTGGTGGTTGTTATTGCGAGCTGTAACCGCTGCTCGCAATCGGAGCCATGGAGCCGGCTTGTCAATTCAAAGATCACCTTCACTGGAACAAGTATAGCGTGGACTCACGTTGGCTTTGAACCGCGTTGTTTCCTTTGATGTGGTCAACCATGTAGGGAAATATCCAACAATACCAAGCCACCGACCTGAAAGCCTGCCGTCTTTGTAGACGCTTTTCTTTGCTTTATAGAAATATGGAGTATGATTTTTACTAGGGAATTATAAAATAAGTATTATTTTTTAAGTTAATTTGCTCAATTCAACGGCCAAAGCTCACCTCTAATTTCAGGAAGCACTTCTCTACATACTAGCTGATGTTTGCACGATGGACTTTGCTTCTCTTCCCGCCCTTTACGATCAGTCATAAGTTTTCAAACTTGCTGGGGGACTAAACAAAACACTCCCATTCTTACCCCCAGAGTCTTCGAAGGGGTATTCACCCGCTAAACTACATAATATAAAAATATATTTCATTTAGGATTAACTAGAAATGAATTTGCTAAGTAACAGAAGAATATGGGGTTCACTATTACCCGAAAAATGTCAAACTTGGTTATTTTCTAGCTAGGTCCCAACGGCAAAAATCTACGATAAGAAATAACTACAGTGGGACGAACTGCGAGTCCCGTGACCCTGGAGAATTTTTTTTTTTTTAATTGACCATCATTGAAATTCTCAGCTTCTTTTCTGTAAATCCTCTACATTTTGTTTTGTTATTTGGTCCAATGGTTCGGTCGAAAAATGCTGATTATAGCAAGAGAAGGAGTAATTTCGGAACGCATATTTTTGTGTGTTTGAGTGTACGTTTGTGCACATATTCAAGGTACAATTTTCTAAATGACCAATTTCGATTGGTGTGATGCTCTCGAATCCATGTGAATGACAAAAATGCCATAAGGTGCTTGCTGGCTGCCGGCTGGTACTATTAGCTGCCACCATCCTTCATTATAGGGAAAGAAGAAAAACCACGAGGAATAATATATGTGAGGCATATAGGGTGTATGTGTACCCAAAGAGTAGGAAAGACGAAGTTGTAGAAACGGTGGGTATTCACCCGCTAAACTCAAAATATATATTTCATTCAGGCTAACTAGTTATGAATTAATAAATTAACAGAAATATTATTGGGTGCACCATGCCCCCCCCCAAAAAAAAAAATTGTCAACCTTGTTTTTTTCGAGCTAGGTCCTATCGGCAAAATCTCCCATAAGAAATAACATGGGGACGATTTTTGTGCCCCGTGACCTTGGAGAATTTTTATCCAAAAATATATTGGTCATTATTGACGTACTCTACAGCCATTTCTGTAAATCCTCTTTATTTGGTTTTCAATTTGGGTAAGTGGTTCAGTCAAAATATGCTGATTACCAAGAAGGGGTGTGATTTTGGAATGCATATTTTTGCGTGTTAGAGTGTATATTTGTGCACAGTTTCCACACACGATATTATAAAGGGCCATTTTAGATTGGTAGGATGCTGCTCTATATCTATGTGGAACAAATAATAAGCAGATTGCAGCCGATTTAAGAAATTCCCCAAAACGCAAATTTTCGCAAATTTCTGGAATTTTTAAAATGAAAAAATTCGTGTAAAATCACAGCTACAAGATATTCTTTCTAAATCGTCATTTTAGTGTAGTATTATGCTCAAGATTATGTGGTAAAAAAAAATTTAGGGGTAATAGCACCTAGTATTATTGATATTTACTAGGAAAACGCCAAAGTCGTTGTTAGACGAGTGAGTGAGCCATGTATTGAGTACCTGGTAACATTCCCTTTCCTCCACCTACCTAAGGCTGGATCAAGTCAGCAGGGGTCTTTCCTCCCTAGCCTATCATAGGCTATAGTGGAGCATTATGGCCTTACAGTTGACGCGCCCTTATACCAACTAAATTCAAAACCCTATTATTTATATCTATATCATTATTATCAAACTTCAATGCAAATGTTCCCGGGTACTCAACACATGACTCGCTCACTCGTCTAACAACGACTTTGGCGTTTTATAGTCTAGTTGTTTAAGGCGCCATTATACCCGAAATGTGGAAGACCTAGATGTGGCTCGTTGGTCTTGTTGTGTGGCTCGTTGGTCTTGTGTGTGGCTCGTTGGTCTTGTTGTTAGCGTATCTGCTTCCAATGCAGAAGGTCCAGGGTTCGATTCCCGTCAAAGTCAGAAGTTTTTTAACTTCTGATTTGGACTTAAGTCCATCAGTTCTTGTCTTAGGAGTTTGTAAACGGTGACTTTGGAGCCGTCCTAGCAACGAAGCACATAATAAATTCAGAGTTGTTCTGAATCGGCCTTGTTGATTCTGGCGTTGATTCGCGGGTGTTCGCACTGTCCATACCACTGATTGCTATATTTCCTATAACAAATATCTTTCTTTGGTTGGTTATCGCTCACCTGTCGATTGCGTCGGGGCCTACAGGGTTTGCTTGGTCGCTTTGATTTTCTGTCCCACACTGAAAATCAGTTATATAACTGAGTGGGTAGACTCTAAATACAATTTATTTATTTATTTATTTAAACCCCCGGTCGGGAAAGATTTTTTTAATTTCTGGATTGTATTTAAAAAATTATAAAACATGTTTTGAAATGCATACAATACTATGGAAAACACAGCCAGTACGAAACTCGTGTAATGATTGCAAGGTTTACTCAATCTCCCAACGGAATTAAGGGGAACTTTGAGCGTGCAAGAATCGATACACCTTGGCTACTGCATACAATCAAGACCTGACAACAATTATTCGATAAAAATGAATTCTTCAAGAACAAAAGCATTGTTGTTAAAATGAAACCTACACATTTCAAGCCTATTTTTCAATTTATTATTTTATGTAGGTTTTAATCGCAACGGATTTTGCTCATTTTGTTAGCAGATGTCAGTTACCTGGTCACGGATGTCTGTTTAAAATTTCAGCTCAATTTGTTTGGCCGTTTGGCCGTATGGGTCCGGATAGACAGACAGACATTTAACAAACAGACACATTAGTCACGAAGAAGACCAGACAAGTGGCGTTACGGTATAGCCTCGTTTGCTTCGCTCACTCGTCTAACTAGGGAAACGTCAAAGTCGTTGTTAAACAAGTGAGTGAGCCATGTGTTGAGTACATAATAAAATGTAAACAAATGCTATCGATATTTTTAAAAAATCACAATTTTATTTATTGTCGGTTTAAATCGCAATAGATCTCGCTGATTTTGTTAACAGTTCTCAGTAAACTCGTACCGGATGTCTGTTTAAAATTTCAGCGCAGTTGGTTCAGCGATTCGGCTGATTTCCGATGTACAGTTAGACAGACATACCCACACACAGCTCGCAGAATAAGCGCCGTTTGAGTTGAATGGAGACACTCAGTTTGCTTCGCACCCTCGTTTAATTAAGAAAGGGTGGTACAACTGTCATATTATTTTTAATTATTTTTTTTTCATTCCAACATGACATACAATCACATTGCTGGAGGTAAGAAATTATAGCATAGCCCCTTAACACAAAGTGTCTTACCACCAGGACAATAATTATACACAATACAATAATAAATTTACAAAACACATTCCACAATATATAACACATAATAACAATATACTTTCAATAATCTCAATATTAGAAAAACACAATTATGAATTCGTGAATAGATACATAGTTTGTTTTTATTTTGCCTTTTCAAGGAAATGAAATGTGATATCAGTGCTGACCTGTGCTCATCTTAGTTGGTTGTCATTTGATTCTAGTAGAAGTTTTTCTTACAATGGTAGTAATAACACTGTGTCAATATGTGTACGTGAATGATAGATTGTCACATTGTTATTTATCAATAGAAATTATTTAACTAGATAAAATATGATTTTCTTTGTATGTAAAGTAAATATTAATCAATACTAGAAAAAACGCTTAAGTCCCACCGCATTGATGGATGAGCTTTTTTGTAAGTTTTTAGTTTGCGTAGGACCAAAGTACGTTTCCTTTGCAAGTGCTTTTTGAATACATTGTAGGTGATTGTTGTCAAGTTTCTATTGTTACTTGTTAATTGTTATTATAAACCTAAAAAAACTCAAATTAAAACCTTTATTCTATGGATTCTGGCTAACTTTTTCAAATTTTTCTTTCAGAAAGCAATAAATCACCATTACCTTAATGTCCATGTGAAATATGAACGTTGTAGCCCCACCCGTTTGGTCAGAATCGGCCCAAATGTCACGAAAATATCGCACTAAATTCGAAAAAAATCGTAAAAGTACGATATTATTGAGAAATATTTCTTCGAATGTAACCAAAAACGTAGCAAGTCTAAGTTCAGAGATTTCGAAGGTCCCCTCAAATTTTCATCAAGATCGCATATGCCGTTTGCCCGGTAGAGAGCGAACAAACAGACAGAAAAACAAACAAAAAAAAAACAAAAAAACACCCGAGCTAAATTTTTTTTTTTTTGGGGGGGGGGTCGGTGAAATTGAAGTCTTCGCTTCGCTCATCCAACAATTTACATTTAAACATAAACAGCTTTAAAACACGCAATAAATTTGTCTTTATGACTATAGCGACATTTACATTTGCAAAGATACTGTTAAACTGTTAAGATTCACCATATATATTTTGTTTGTTGGGTGAGAGAAGCGAATACTTCAATTTCACTGACCCCAAAAAATTAGCTCTGGTGTTTTTTTGTTGTTTTTTTGTCTCTTTTGCTCCTTACCGGGCAAACGGAATATACGATCTTGATGAAAATGGGAGGGACCTTTTTAATCTCTGAACTTAGACCTGCCATGTTTTTTAGTACAATCGAAGAATTCTCATGATTATCAAATTTTTCGATTTTTTTCGATATTAAATGCGATATTTTCGTGATATTTGGGACGATTCTGACCAAACGGGTGGGGTTACAAACGTTCATATTTTACATGGACATTAAGGTTATGGTGATGTATAGTACCTTTTGAAAGAAAAACGTTAGAAAAGTTAGTCAGGATCCATAAAAATAAAGGTTCAAATATAAGTTTTTTGAGGTAGGTAGTAACTAAGTTACTATAGAAACTTGACATCAATCACCTACAATATGTACAAAAAGCATGTATTAGGGCCTCGAGATATTTAACATTCTATTGTTAATTGGTATTACCATAGCAATTAAAACTACTTTAAAAAATTATCCTAATAAAAAAAATTATTTTGTAAAGGAACTTGAAAAAGTAATGAGATCCCACATACTAAAACGTAGAAATTAATCATTGGACAGAAATATATATATATATATATATTTTAAAAAAAGCTCATCCATCAACGCGGCTATGAAAAGCGTTTGCGAAGCGGCCTAGTTTATTTATTTTTTATCATTATTGGATGAGCGTAGCAAGCGAAGCGAAGATTCCATTCTACTACACTGGAGAAAAAATCCTGGAATGTTTTTTTCTTCTTCTTTCTGTTTGTATTTTTGTGTGTTAGCAACACAATTCCGGATAAACCAAAACTCCGAGTACAATGAAATTTTATGGAGGCCTTCTAAATCTCTGAACTTAGAACTGCCACGTTTTTAAGCGCAATCGGAAAATTATTTCTCATAAAAGTCGCAATTTTACGATTTTTTTCGATTTTAAAAAAAGTTCTTCAGCTTATAACACCTACATGCTTTATCCTATTTTAATGAATTCTTCACAGAACCTTAATTTTATGAATTTAGGTATTCGTGTGAAATTTGAGCGCAATCGAAAACTATTTCTTATGAAAATCGAAATTTTACGCTTTTCTTTTCTTTTTAAAAACAATTCTTTTACTTATAATACCTACATGCTTTATCCTATGTAATGATTTTTTCACAGAACCTTAATTTTATGAATTTATATATTCGTGCAAAATTTGTGCGCCATCGAATAATTATTTCTAATGATGAAAATTTCAATATTACGATTTTTTCATTTTTTTAAAATTACGATAATTAAAAAAATTACAAATTTACGTGAATTTTTTATTTTATTTTAATTTAGTTTAAAAAAATCTTCAATTTCGTAATGATTTTTTTCACAAGAACAACAGAAATCCGCATTACACATGGGCAGCTCAATGCACCAATTACGCTCATCCAACAACGCGGCGGGATTCCTAGTAATTTTTGTTAAGATATGATGCAGAGACTTCATTACTTTGTCTGAATTTATGTAATTGGATGAGCGTAGCGAGCGAAGCGAAGATTCCATTCTACTACACTGGAGAAAAAAATCCGGAATGTTTTTTTTCTTTTTTTTCTTTTTTTTTGTATTTTGTGTGTTCGGCCACACGATTCCGGCTAAACCGATACTTCAATTGCGAATAAAATTTTCTGGAGACCTTCGAAATTTCTGAACTTAGAAACTGCCACGTTTTGAGTGGCAACCGAAAATTATTTCTCATAATAATTGCAATTTTACGATTTTTTTAATTTAAAAATTTCTTTGACTTATAACACCTACATGCTTTATCCGATTTTAATGATTTTTCACAGAACCATAATTTTATGAATTTAGATATTCGTGTGAAAATTGAGCGCAATCAAAAAATTATTTCATGTGCCAAAATTTACTTCGATTCTTTAATAGGACTTGAGGTCCGGCATGAAGAGACTTAATATGTTCTCTTTGTAGAATTAACTTGGTTACTGTGTGTTCTTCGGGCAAGGTTATTGGATGCTTATGATTGTATTTCAGATCTGACTTTTTTAATCGACCGCCCATCCTGAGCAAACCATTTGGGTCAACAAAGGGATTTAAGTTGCGGAGTTTGCTGCTGGTTAAGGCTCTTGAGATCATCGGTAAAGTAGATTTGCTGTACAGATCTTACCCAAAAGTATTCGGTTTCTTGAAGTTCAGGCACCAACAGGGGATCAAACTGTCTTTGGTCGAGACACAGTCTCGAGTTCTTGGAGAAGCGCTTGCAAAGTGATGTGATTCTTGTAAGCTTGTACCAGCAGGAGAATCAAGATTCCAAATTGAGAATTTCTGCCGGATCTTGACTAACTGGACAATGGACATGAGACGATAATTTGTTGCCATTCTTCTAGTATGTTCGGTGCAGGTAGTACATGATTTGTATGGGCCATTGGCCATTGTCCAGAATCGAGACTGAGCCAGGAAGGGCCAAACCACCATCAGTAAGATTTGAGAAGTTGCTTGGGAGTAGCACCACGTGATAGAATGTCAGAAGGGTTATCGGTTGAGCGTACATGTATCCATGTGCATGTGCAATGCATCGTGACTCGTGAGACTCTGAATTTCTGTAACTCGATTTGCTAAAAAGGTTTTCCACTTGTTAGAAGGAGAAGCAAGCCAGTGTATTACTATTGTTGAGTCAGTCCACAAGTTAATAGAGTTAATGCAGTGCTGATTTAATGTGTCCGCGATCTTGGAGACGAGACGAGCCAACACGAGTGCACCACAATGTTCGAGCCTAGGAAGAGAGATTTTCTTGAGCGGAGAAACGGGTGACTTTGCACACAAAATCTGGGTTGCAGTTTTTAAATTATAAAACATGTTTTGAAATGCATACAATACTACTATGGAAAACATAGCCAGTACGAAATACGAGTAAAGATTGCAAGGTTTACTCAATCTCCCAGCGGAATTTGGGGGAATCATGAGCGAACAAAATTCGAAACACCTTGGTCACTGCCTATAATTATTACGGCCTGACGAAAATGATTCCATAAAAATGACTTCCTCAAAAACAAAACCATTATCGTTAAAATAAAAACTGCACATTTTTAGCCAACTTTCAATTTATTATTTCTTGTAGGTTTAAATCGCAACGGATTTTGCTTATTTTGTTTGCAGTTCTCAGTTATCTGGTCACGGATGTCTGTTTAAAATTTCAGCTCTATTGTTTAGCCGTTCGGCCGTATGGGACCAGACATACATTTTAACAAACATTTAACAGGCAAATTAATCACGACGAAGGTCCGTTCGACTCGCGTTATAGACTACGTTCGCTGCGATCACTCGTCTAATTATGGAAATAGTACAATTTCTTAGCTAGGAAAAAGCCACCAAAGTCATGTGTTGAGTACCCGGGAACATTTGCAATGAAGTTGATTGATATTTTATAAGGTATAAACGTTATCGTTTTGAGTTTAGTTGTTACAAGGGCGCGTCAACTGTAAGGTCATAATGCGCCACTCTAGCCTATGATAGGCTTAGGTAGGGGGAAGGAAGGGAATGTTACGGGGAACTCAACACATGGTTCACTCACTTGTCTAACAACGACTTTGTCGTTTCCTAGTTATTATCAAACAAATGCAACTGTTTCCCGGGTACTCAACACATGACTCGCTCACTCGTCTAACAACGACTTTGGCATTTTCCTAGCCCAGTTGACTAAGGCACCCATTATGCTCGAAATGTGGAAGACCTAGGTCCAAACCCCCGTTCGGGAAAGATTTTATTTCTAAATTGAAAATTGTAGTATTTAATAAAATTATGAAACATATTTTGAAATGCATACAATACTATGGAAAAACATAGCTAGTGCGAAATACGAGTAAAGATTGCAAGGTTTACTTCAATCTCCCAGCGGAATTAAGGGGAACCTTGATCGTGCAAGATTCGATACAGCTTGGTCACTGCATACAATCACGGCCTGACAAAAAAGATTCGATAAAAATGACTTCTTCAAAACAAAACCATTGTCGTTATAATAAAACTACGCATTTATTGCCTGTTCTTCAATTTATAATTTCTGGTAGGTTTAAATCGCAACGGATTTTGATTATGTTGTTGCAGTTCTCAGTTACCTAGTCATGGATGTCTGTTTAAAATTTCAGCTCAAACTATTTCGCCGTTCGGCCGTATGAGACTGGATAGACAGACAGACATTTAACATTTAACATTAACATTTAACATTTAACATTTAATTTAACATGTAACATTTAACGTTTAACATTAATTTAACATGTAACATTTAACATTTAACATATTCAAATTAATCACGATGAAGGCCCGTTCGACTTGCGTTGTAGACTACGTTCGCTGCGCTCACTCGTCTAATTAATGATTTGAATTATCAAAATAGAAATTGAAACACAAATTTACCGCTTTTCTTTCCCTCAAAGTCGCTAAGAAATTGCGCCTTGGTGGTTGTTATTGCGAGCTGTAACCGCTGCTCGCAATCGGAGCCATGGAGCCGGCTTGTCAATTCAAAGATCACCTTCACTGGAACAAGTATAGCGAGGGCTCACGTTGGCTTTGAACCGCGTTGTTTCCTTTGATGTGGTCAACCATGTAGGGAAATATCCCGCAATACCAAGCCACCGACCTGAAAGCCTGCCGTCTTTGTAGACGCTTTTCTTTGCTTTCTAGAAATATGGAGTATGATTTTTACTAGACTACAATAAAAAAGGTATTATTTTTTAAGTTAATTTGCTCAATTCGCCGGCCAGAGGTCACCTCTAATTTCAGGAAGCACTTCTCTACATACTAGCTGATGTTTGCACGATGGACTTTGCTTCTCTTCCCGCCCTTTACGATCAGTCATAAGTTTTCAAACTTGCTGGGGGACTAAACACTCCCATTCTTACCCATAGAGTCTTCGAAGGGGTATTCACCCGCTAAACTACATAATATAAAAATATATTTCATTTAGGATTAACTAGAAATGAATTTGCTATAAGTAACAGAAGAATATGGGGTTCACTATTACCCGAAAAATGTCAAACTTGGTTATTTTCTAGCTAGGTCCCAACGGCAAAAATCTACGATAAGAAATAACTACAGTGGGACGAACTGCGAGTCCCGTGACCGTGGAGATTTTTTTTTTAAATTGACCATCATTGAAATTCTCAGCTTCTTTTCTGTAAATCCTCTACGTTTTGTTTTGTTATTTGGTCCAATGGTTCGGTCAAAATATGCTGGTTATAGCAAGAGAAGGAGTAATTTCGGAACGCATATTTTTGTGTGTTTGAGTGAACGTTTGTGCACAGATTCAAGGTACAATTTTCTAAATGACCAATTTCGATTGGTGTGATGCTCTCGAATCCATGTGAATGACAAAAATGCCATAAGATGCTTGCTGGCTGCCGGCTGGTACTATTAGCTGCCACCATCCTTCATTATAGGGAAAGAAGAAAAACCACGAGGAATAATAACCTCTTGTAACTTCATCAACTTCAGTGCCTGTGCATAAGCTGTGCAGCGATCCACTGGACATCTCTGATGACCTTAATCGCCTGCTTACACCTCGTATAGTACATTTAGCTTATATTTATGATTCACACTCCTCACTCATCGATCCCATATCTTGGGAGTCCTAGCTTGATCTTACAAAGAAACTTTGGTGCTTTAAGCCTACCACCAACCAACACTTTGCCCTCTTCCTACTCAATGAAGCGAAGCCTTCATGGGGGCCGGAATGTTAGATCGGAGCATCTTCACATAATGTGATTTACCCTCTTTGTTTTTCTTTGTTTTGGTTACGGGTTCTTTTGTTCTTGTTTATCATCTTTATTTCTCAAATCACATTTCTTTCAATGTCTTCAATGTCTTCCTATTTCACCTTTGCTTTCTTCACCTGATTAACATGGTGAGGCGTATAGGGTGTATGTGTACCCAAATATTAGGAAAGACGAAGTTTTAGAAACGGTGGGTATTCACCCGCTAAACTCAAAATATATATTTCATTCTGCCTTACTAGATATGAATTAATAAATTAACAGAAATATTATTGGGTGCACCATGACCCCCCCAAAAAAATTGTCAACCTTGTTTTTTTCGAGCTAGGTCCTATTGGCAAAATCTCCCATAAGAAATAACATGGGGACGATTTTTGTGCCCCGTGACCTTGGAGAATTTTTATCCAAAAATATATTGGTCATTATTGACGTACTCTACAGCCATTTCTGTAAATCCTCTTTATTTGGTTTTCAATTTGGGTAAGTGGTTCAGTCAAAATATGCTGATTACCAAGAAGGGGTGTGATTTTGGAATGCATATTTTTGCGTGTTAGAGTGTATATTTGTGCACAGTTTCCACACACGATATTATAAAGGGCCATTTTAGATTGGTAGGATGCTGCTCTATATCTATGTGGAACAAATACATAAGAAGCAGATTACAGCCGATTTAAGAAATTCCCCAAAACGCAAATTTTCGCAAATTTCTGGAATTTTTAAAATGAAAAAAATCGTGTAAAATCACAGCTACAAGATATTCTTTCTAAATCGTCATTTTAGTGTAGTATTATGCTCAAGATTATGTGGTAAAAAATTATTTTTGGGGAAATAGCACCTAGTATTATTGATATTTACTAGGAAAACGCCAAAGTCGTTGTTAGACGAGTGAGTGAGCCATGTATTGAGTACCTGGTAACATTCCCTTTCCTCCACCTACCTAAGGCTGGATCAAGTCAGCAGGGGTCTTTCCTCCCTAGCCTATCATAGGCTATAGTGGAGCAATTGACGCGCCCTTATACCAACTAAATTCAAAACCCTATTATTTATATCTATATCATTATTATCAAACTTCAATGCAAATGTTCCCGGGTACTCAACACATGACTCGCTCACTCGTCTAACAACGACTTTGGCGTTTTATAGTCTAGTTGTTTAAGGCGCCATTTTACCCGAAATGTGGAAGACCTAGGTTTGGCTCGTTGGTCTTGTTGTTAGCGTATCTGCTTCCAATGCAGAAGGTTCAGGGTTCAATTCCCGTCAAAGTCAGAAGTTTTAAAACTTCTGATTTGGACTTAAGTCCATCAGTTCTTGTCTTAGGAGTTTGTAAACGGTGACTTTGGAGCCGTCCTAGCAATGAAGCACATAATAAATTCAGAGTTGTTCTGAATCGGCCTTGTTGATTCTGGCGTGGATCCGCGGGTGTTCGCACTGTCCATACCACTGATTGCTATATTTCCTATAACAAATATCTTTCTTTGGTTGGTTATCGCTCACTCGTCGATTGCGTCGGGGCCTACAGGGTTGGCTTGGTCGCTTTGATTTACTGTCCCCCACTGAAAATCAGTTATATAACTGAGTGGGTAGACTCTAAATACAATTTATTTATTTATTTATTTATTTATTTATTTATTTATTTATTTATTTATTTATTTATTTATTTATTTATTTATTTATTTATTTATTTATTTATTTATTTATTTATTTATTTATTTATTTATTTATTTATTTATTTATTTAAACCCCCAGTCGGCAAAGATTTTTTTAATTTCTGGATTGTATTTAAAAAATTATAAAACATGTTTTGAAATGCATACAATACTATGGAAAACACAGCCAGTACGAAACACGTGTAATGATTGCAAGGTTTACTCAATCTCCCAACGGAATTTAGGGGAACTTTGAGCGTGCAAGAATCGATACACCTTGGCTACTGCTTACAATCAAGACCTGACAAAAATTATTCGATAAAAATGAATTCTTCAAGAACAAAAGCATTGTTGTTAAGATGAAACCTACACATTTCAAGCCTATTTTTCAATTTATTATTTTATGTAGGTTTGAACCGCAACGGATTTTGCTCATTTTGTTAGCAGATCTCAGTTACCTGGTCACGGATGTCTGTTAAAAATTTCAGCTCAATCTGTTTGGCCGTTTGGCCGTATGGGTCCGGATAGACAGACATACATTTAACAAACAGACACATTAGTCACGAAGAAGACCAGACAAGTGGCGTTACGGTATAGCCTCGTTTGCTTCGCTCACTCGTCTAACTAGGGAAACGTCAAAGTCGTTGTTAAACAAGTGAGTGAGCCATGTGTTGAGTACATAATAAAAATGTAAACAAATGCTATCGATATTTAAAAAAAATCACATTTTTATTTATTGTAGGTTTAAATCGCAATAGATCTCGCTGATTTTGTTAACAGTTCTCAGTAAACTCGTACCGGATGTCTGTTTAAAATTTCAGCGCAGTTGGTTCAGCGATTCGGCTGATTTCCGATGTACAGGTTAGACAGACATACCCACATACAGAGTCACAGAATAAGCGCCGTTTGAGTTGAATGGAGACACTCAGTCGCTTCGCACCCTCGTTTAATTAAGAAAGGGTGGTACAACTGTCATATTATTTTTAATTATTTTTCTTTTTTCATTCCAACATGACATACAATCACATTGCTGGAGGTAAGAAATTAGAGCATTGCCCCATAACACAAAGTGTCTTACCACCAGGACAATATACACAATACAATAATAGAATTTACAAAACACATTCAACAATATTATATAACACATAATAACAATATACTCAATAATCTCAATATTAGAACTAGGAAAACGCTTAAGTCCCGCCGCGTTGTTGGATGAGCGTAATTGGTGCATTGAGCTGCCATGTGTTACGCGGATTTTCTGTTGTTCTGTGAAAAAATCATTACTTAGTCGAAGATTTTTTTAAATTAAATTAAATTAAATAAAAAAATAACTTAATTTTTTTAATTAATCGTAATTTTTAAAAAAGAAAAAAATCGTAAAATTGCAATTTTCATAAGAAATAAAGATTAGATTGCGCTCAAATTTAACACGAATATATTAATTCATGAAATTAAAGTTCTGTGAAAAAATAATTACAATAGGATAAAGCATGTAGGTGTAATAAGTCAAAGAATTGTTTTAAAAAAGAAAAAACCCGTAAAATTTCGATTTTCATGAGAAATAATTTTTCGATTACGCTCAAATTTCGCACGAATATCTTAATTCATGAAATTAAGCTTCTGTGAAAAAATCATTACAATCGGATAAAGCATGTAGGTGTTATGAGTCGAAGAAAGTTTTTAAAAATCGAAAAAAATCGTAAAATTGCGTTTTTTATGAGAAAAAATTTCCCGATTGCGCTCAAAAACGTGGCAGTTCTAAGTTCAGAGATTTCGAAGGCCTCCATGAAATTTCATCGCAATCGGAGTATCGGTTTAGCCGGAATCGTGTTAACAGACACACAAAAATACAGAAAGAAAAAAAAAAAAAAACATTCTGGATTTTTTTCTCCAGTGTAGTGAAATGGAATCTTCGCTTCGCTCGCTACGCTCGCTACGCTCATCCAAAAACACAATTATGAATTCGTGAATAGATACATAGTTTGTTTTTATTTTGCCTTTTCAAGGAAATGAAATGTGATATCAGTGCTGACCTGTGCTCATCTTAGTTGGTTGTCATTTGATTCTAGTAGAAGTTTTTCTTACAATGGTAGTAATAACACTGTGTAAATATGTGTACGTGAATGATAGATTGTCACATTGTTATTTATCAATAGAAAATATGATTTTCTTTGTATGTAAAGTAAATATTAATCAATACTAGAAAAAACGCTAAAGTTCCACCGCATTGATGGATGAGCTTTTTTGTAAGTTTTTAGTTTGCGTAGGACCAAAGTACTTTTCCTTTGCAAGTGCTTTTTGAATACATTGTAGGTGATTGTTGTCAAGTTTCTATTGTTACTTGTAGTTATTATATACTTAAAAAAACTCATATTAAAACTTTTATTCTATGGATTCTGGCTAACTTTTTTAAATTTTTTCTTTCAGAATGCAATACATCATCATTACATTAATGTCCATGTGAAATATGAACGTTGTAGCCCCACCCGTTTGGTCAAAATCGGCCCAAATGTCACGAAAATATCGCACTAAAAATCGAAAAAAATCGTAAAAGTACGATATTCATGAGAAATATTTCTTCAATTGTACCCAAAAACGTAGCAAGTCTAAGTTCAGAGATTTCGAAGGTCCCCTCAAATTTTCATCAAGATCGCATATGCCGTTTGCCCGGTAGAGAGCGAACAAACAGACAGAAAACAAACAAAAAAACAAAAAAACACCCGAGCTAAATTTTTTGGGGGGTCGGTGAAATTGAAGTCTTCGCTTCGCTCATCCAACAATTTACATTTAAACATAAACAGCTTTAAACACGCAAAAAATTTGTTTTTGTGACTATAGCGACATTTACATTTGCAAAGATACTGTTCAACTGTAAAAATGCACCATATTTATTTTGTTTGTTGGGTGAGAGAAGCGAATACTTCAATTTCACTGACCCCCAAAAAATTAGCTCTGATGTTTTTTTGTTGTTTTTTTGTCTCTTTGCTCCTTACCGGGCAAACGGAATATACGATCTTGATGAAAATTCTAGGGGACCTTTTAAATCTCTGAACTTAGACCTGCCATGTTTTTTGGTACAATCGAAGAAATATTTCTCATGAATATCATACTTTTACGATTTTTTTCGATTTTTAGTGCGACATTTTCGTGACATTTGGGACGATTCTGACCAAACGGGTGGGGTTACAACGTTCATATTTTACATGGACATTAAGGTTATGGTGATGTAGTATCTTTTGAAAGAAAAAGTTAAAAATTTATTTAGGATCAATAGAAATAAAGGTTTAAATATAAGTTTTTTGAGTATATAATGATAATTTGTAGTAACTAAGTAACTATAGAAACTTGACAGCAATCACCTACAATGAGTACAAAAAGCATGTATTTGGGCCTCGAGATATTTTACATTCTATTGGTTATTGGTATTACCATAGCAATTAAAACTACTTTAAAAAATTATCCTAATAAAAAAAAATTGTAAAGGAACTTGAAAAAGTAATGAGATCCCACTTATACTAAAACGTAGTAATTAATCATTGGACAGAAAAATATATATTTAAAAAAAAAAGCTCATCCATCAACGCGACTGGAAAAAGCGTTTGCGAAGCGGCCTAGTATATGTATTTGTTATCATTTTTGGATGAGCGTAGCAAGCGAAGCGAAGATTCCATTCTACTACACATGGAGAAAAAAATCCGGAATGTTTTTTTTCTTCTTCTTTTCTGTTTGTATTTTTGTGTGTAAGTCAACACAATTCCGGATAATCCAATACTCCGAGTACAATGAAATTTTATGGAGGCCTTCTAAATCTCTGAACTTAGAACTGCCACGTTTTTTAGCGCAATCGGAAAATTATTTCTCATAAAAATCGCAATTTTACGATTTTAAAAAAAGTTCTTCAGCTTATAACACCTACATGCTTTATCCTATTTTAATGAATTCTTCACAGAACCTTAATTTTATGAATTTAGGTATTCGTGTGAAATTTGAGCGCAATCGAAAACTATTTCTTATGAAAATCGAAATTTTACGCTTTTCTTTTCTTTTTAAAAACAATTCTTTTACTTATAACACCTACATGCTTTATCCTATTGTAATGAATTTTTCACAGAACCTTAATTTTATGAATTAGTATATTCGTGCAAAATTTGTGCGCCATCAAATAATTATTACTTATGAAAATTTTAATATTACGATTTTTTCATTTTTTTTAAATTACGATTAACTAAAAAAATTACAAATTTATGTAAATTTTTTATTTAATTTAATTTAATTTTTTAAAATCTTCAACTTAGTAATGATTTTTTTCACAGAACAACAGAAAATCCGCATAACACATGGCAGCTCAATGCACCAATTACGCTCATCCAACAACTTAAGCGTTTTCCTAGTAATTTCTGTTAAGATATGATGCAGAGACTTCATTACTTTGTCTGAATTTATGTAATTGGATGAGCGTAGCGAGCGAAGCGAAGATGACATTCTACTACACTGGAGAAAAAAATCCGGAATGTTTTTTTTTTCTTTTTTTCTTTTTTTTTTGTATTTTTGTGTGTTTGGCCACACGATTCCGGCTAAACCGATACTTCAATTGCAATGAAATTTTCTGGAGACCTTCGAAATTTTCTGAACTTAGAACTGCCACGTTTTTGATTGCAACCAAAAAATTATTTCTCATAAAAATCGCAATTTTACGATTTTTTTTCGATTTTTTAAAAATTTCTTCGACTTATAACACCTACATGCTTAGTCCGATTTTAATGATTTTTTCACAGAACCATAATTTTATGAATTGAGATATTTGTGTGAAAATTGAGCGCAATCAAAAAATTATTTCTTAGAAAATCGAAATTTTACGTTTTTTTTTCTTTTTTAAAACAATACTTTGACTAATAACACCTACATGCTTTATCCGATTGTAATGATTTTTTCACAGAAACTTAATTTTATGAATTAACATATTCGTGTGAAATTTGAGCACAATCGAATAATTATTTCTTATGACAATCGCAATTTTACGATTTTTTCTTTTTTTTAAATACGATTAATTAAAAAAATAAAAATTAAAGTTTATTTTTTATTTAATTTAAATTAATTTTTTTTAATCTTCAACTTAGTAATGATTTTTTACAGAACATAAGAAAATCCGCATAACACATGGCAGCTCAATGCACCAATTACGCTCATCCAACAACGCGGCGGGACTTAAGCGTTTTCCTAGTTAGTTTTAATTAAATGTCCTTCTTTGTCAATCGTTTTATATAACTATATATGGGATACACGTTTTATAAATATACAGAAAAGTGATGTTTCGCTCACTAAAATACAGCGTTGTAAAATAGGCAAAGAATATTAGTTCCTAAAGCACATGATAGAACGGGAGGGAGGTGCAGCGCTCTACGCTCTACGGAGCCACTGATCCGGTCCGCTCCACATGGCCGGAGCATCGACACAGAACTTCAAAGCACTCACCCCAAAGAGACTCTACTAAATGAGTAGCCACAGAAATTGGGTAAATGAAGGGGACAAAGAACATGAAAGACGTTTTAACTAAAAAATATGCACACTTAAAAGTAGTGAAGCGTTAACGTTAAAAATATAATTGCCTGTGTTGTGAATCGGCTTTGAGATATTTTATTTTGTAAAGCCACCCAATAGAGATATTCAAACGAATTCCACTCCTTGAAGTATGATTCATACTGATCGATATGGTTGGGTTCTGCGGATGCATGAAATCAACAGCGGTTGGATTGAGTAAGCAGCAACCCTTTGATTGCGAGATAAATCGGAGAAAAAAGAAGCCGCCTTTTAATTGGATGGATTCTTTAGAACCTTATATAAAATACGGAACATTGACAATGATCCAGAATTTCTTCATTATTATTATGATTAAGAGAGAACTAATTGCGTGCGCAAGGCACCATATTTGTACATTCTGCTTATTATGATGCACGGTAAAAGGTACATCACATGTGTCACATCCAGTGTTGTGACTTATCTAGATAATCTATCTAGATAAGTTTTTTGATGATAAACTTTTCTATTATTTTGATAAAACAAAGTTTATCTTATCTAAGCTTTTTAAGCTTTTAGCTAATATTTTTTGACAAAATACTAAACAATTATGTAGGCAAAAATATAATTATTAATCACCTTTTTAAATGAAAAACTCTTCTACAAGTTTTTTAGTTCAATATGCTAACCTAATCGTGGTTCCGCATATTTGAAAATTCTTCTAGATAGGCATGTCAACTTGTCAAGTCTGACAAATATTACGATTTTCAATAAAACTGGTAATATTTAATACAATCCAGAAATTAAAAAATCCATCATTAATCAATTCACCTCCCCGACTATCCAAATCGCGATTGGGGTAATATTTAAAAAAACACGACAATCTCGATCATTGTTATCTTTTATCTAAAAAAAATTATCATGATAATTATCGTTATCTATTATCTTTAATCTTGATAATTTTCTACTTTTTATCTTTTATCTTATCTTGATAACTTTTTGGAGAATTATCTTTATCTTCATAAATTATCATGTCACAACAATGCATCGTCACATCAAGGAACAACCCGTTCTCTTGTTAGGAGATATCCGTGAGTCAGACTAGGGCACAAGTTTTAAATTATTTTTGTTAGAATATTTTGATTTCTGGCGCTTCAACCGTTAGGTCATAATGCGCCACTCTAGCCTAGGTGAATGGGGAGGAAAGTCCCATTCTGGTCAGAACCAGCCACGGGTTCTCACGTTGAGGTCGTCATTGCCTTTGTCATTGTCATCGTCGACGTCGGGGAGGTCGTCAATTGTGGTTTCCCAAACTACGATTGCCAGAGCTCGCCTCTAGTTTCCTTACATACTAGCTTGTGTTTGCAAGATGGACTTTTCCTCTTTCCTAGCCTTTTACGATTAGAAAAGCCACGGTCTGGGTCAAATTTCACCCCAGGCCCCATGCATCATATTTGTACACTCGGAAACATAACTAAATCAAGAGGTCTGGAAGATTATTTTGCCGACAACGCGTGGTCAACTCTCTGTGCACGTGATTTGTATCGCCTTGTGTACTGCAACGATCGACGTAAGTAAATCCAACCAAATACAAAAATTTGTAAAAAAAAAACGGCAGCCAAGCTCTCCTTCAAAGTCTCCGGCTGTGAATGCTGTGAGATATAGAAGTTGAGCCAAGCTTTTTATTCTTTCTCCCTAGTTTCGCTTTTAAAATAAGTAAGATCATTTCGCCTGTTGACGAGCGCCAAGCCAACGATTTTTGTGGTAAAAAAGTAAAATTTTTAAACTCGAAATCATAAAAAAAATGGCTTGGCCATGAACCAAATTCAATGGCCAAGGCAATTTTTTTATGATTTCGAGTTTAAAAATTTTACTTTTTTACCACAAAAATCGTTGGCTTGGCGCTCGTCAACAGGCGAAATGATCTTACTTATTTTTAAAAGCGAAACTAGGGAGAAAAGAATAAAAAGCTTGGCTCAACTTCTATATCTCACAGCATTCACAGCCGGAGACTTTGAAGGAGAGCTTGGCTGCCGTTTTTTTTTTACAAATTTTTGTATTTGGTTGGATATTACATCTTTTTGTTGTTCGTTCGCTATCAAGGTGTGAATGATTAAATTTGTTGAGTTCAAAGTTGTTTTTTTTACATTTTTGGGCCCACGGTCCCCCCAAAGATACCCCTTAAATAAATAAATAAATTTTTATTTACAGACTACCCACTCAGTTATATAACTGATTTTCAGTGGGGGACTTTAAATGAAAGCGACCAAGCCAACCCTGCAGGCCCCGACGCAATCGACGAGTGAGCGATAACCAACCAAAGATCGATATTTTTAATAGGAAATATATCAATCAGTGGTATGGACAGTGCGAACACCCGCGGATCAACGCCAGAATCAACAAGGCCGATTCAGAACAACTCTGAAATTTATTATGTGCTTCGTTGCTAGGACGGCTCCAAAGTCACCGTTTACAAACTCCTAAGACAAGAACTGATAGACTTAAGTCCAAATCAGAAGTTAAAAAACTTCTGACTTGAGCGGGAATCGAACCCTGGCCCTTCTGCATTGGAAGCAGATACGCTAACAACAAGACCAACGCACTAGCATAAGCACTAGATATTTTATAATGGTTAAGAGCATGGTTTATTTCAAGCTTGTATACAAATTACTACGCCTGAGTAATTACGCGTTTTGATTTTGCTAGGACGGCTCCAAAGTCACCGTTTACAAACTCCTAAGACAAGAACTGATAGACTTAAGTCCAAATCAGAAGTTAAAAAACTTCTGACTTTAGCGGGAATCGAACCCTGGCCCGTCTGCATTGGAAGCAGATACGCTAACAACAAGACCAACGCACTAGCATAAGTTCTAGATATTTATAATGGTTAAGAGCATGTTTAATTTCAAGCTTGTATACAAATTACTACGCCTGAGTAATCACGCGTTTTGATTTTGCTAGGACGGCTCCAAAGTCACCGTTTACAAACTCCTAAGACAAGAACTGATAGACTTAAGTCCAAATCAGAAGTTAAAAAACTTCTGACTTTAGCGGGAATCGAACCCTGGCCCTTCTGCATTGGAAGCAGATACGCTAACAACAAGACCAACGCACTAGCATAAGCACTTGATATTTATAATGGTTAAGAGCATGTTTTATTTCAAGCTTGTACAAATTACTACGCCTGAGTAATTACGCGTTTTGATTTTGATTTTGATTTTGATTTTGATTTTCCCCGGTCCCAATTGCCCGGTTTTTGTTATATGAGGTACATCTGAGTGTGGCCCAAGTTTCAAAGTTCTAAGATGAACCGTTTTCTCGGTATAGCGTATTATTCATAAGAGTACGGAATTACCTACTTTTGATAATTTTGTTTTTTTTTCCGGTCCCCGTTAACCGATTTTGCTTTCCATATTCAACAGTGCTACAGCATGCGAGATCTCAAACTGTATTCCACGTTTGAAACATCTCAGTTGTAGCGTTTTCTTTGAATGCTTCATTTCTTAAAGTTCAGATATGTTTTTTGTCATTTTTGGGCCCATGGTCATCCCAAATTTAGCCCCTTGTGTTTGGACGCAAGATATTTATAATGGTTAATAGCATGTTAAATTTCAAGTTTGTACAAATTACCACGCCTTGATAATTTCGCGTTTTGATTATCATCCAAATTTTGATTTTCTCCGGTCCCCGTTACCCGATTTTGGGTTTTGAAAGCAAAAGGCACTGCGTCTGAAATACACCTAAGTGTGGTCCAAGTTTCATAGTTCTAAGATTTACCGTTTTCTCTGTAGGCTAAAGAACTCTCCGCGGAGAACTGCCACCCACCCACCCACCCACCCACCCAACCACCAGCCACCAGCCACCAGCCACCAGCCCCCAGCCAGCCTTAAGAATTTGACGATGTTGAGAGCCTTTTTTAACACAGAACGAGTTGTCGGATCGGGTTGATTTTTTTTTTTGGTATGTCATGGACCACATACCAGGTCATATACCGAGTTTCAAGATTGTAACTCTTTCGGGGCGGCGTGTGCAGATAGCTGAAAACCCCCCAACTCTTGTAGGTGTATATAGGGCCGGATTTCGGTGTCGCCTAAGCATCGCATCGCTTGTCTGCCGGGCGACGACCGTCGCCCTAGATGCATGGATGCTACCGCAGGGCTCAGAAGAAATATAATATGGAACGTAAAGAGAGCATAAGATATTGATACCTATTCCTAAGCATATATTAAGACAAGGTCTTAGTTCTTACCTTTGCGTTCGTTTCCATTTTATTCAATTAATTCTATCTAAACTGTCAACAAGCGGTGGCCAACCACAAATTGTTCAAATTACCCAGTTTTGTAAAATATACAAAAAAAACACCTAGTGCTGCCAAAATGAAATTAATTGTATTAAAAGATGATTGTCACCTGTTGATCAGAATGTACATAGCTTGTCAAACAAGAGATGGAGGCATGAAAATCAAGCTGCACCTCCTGCTCTCTCTAGTTTAGGACAGCTCCGTTGGTCTAGGAAATTCCAGATTTATGAATTGTCTGACCGTGGAAAGAGAAACTGCTGTCAGTCATCCACAAGTTGATGTGATAATCTTAAGGCCCCTATCACATTTCTAGACTAGGAAAACGCTCAAGTCCCGCCGCGTTGATGGATGATCTTTCTTTTAAAGTTTTTAGTTTGCGTGGGATATCTTTACTTCTGCAAGTGCTTTGTTATGCTGCCTACGCATTGTAGGTGATTGTTGTCAAGTTTCTATTGTTACTTGTCAATTTGTTATTATTTACCGTAAAAAGCTTATATAAAAAGCTTTATTTCTATGGATTCTGGCTAACTTTTTCAACTTTTTCTTTCAAAAGGTACTACATAACCTTAGTGCCCATGTATAATATTGTCATATATTCGGAAAGTTTATCCAAATATCTGTGGTATTATTCGGTTAAGACACTCAAGTTGCAGCAAGAGATGTTGATCAAGTTGGAAGTAATAACATGGACATTACCTTATGTATTGACGTCATATGGAATGTTTGACCTAGTTAGTAAGCGGAAAGGGGACTGTGAAGTTATCAAACTGGCCCAAACAACGAGGTGTGTGTTTGCTGAATAAGGTGCTGACAAGTTGTTTTATCAGTCGAATTAGTATAACAATTTTGGTTTTTCGATTGAGTAATTATGCTGAGTTGAATGTTTATTTGGCGGAATTATGTGGATCCGAAAAGAACTCGTGGGAGCCAGGGAAATCTGGAAAAGTGAGAAGAGGCGCTGATTGGCCGAAGGAGTCACATGGTTTGGTCGGTGGGAGGGGAGCGTGCTCTGCGTGGAATGAGTGAGTTCGGTCCTCGGTCATTCGAGTCAGGGGCGCACTAGAGCAAGGTCATACTCCGTGTCACTGGTGAGTGTAGGCGACAAGTCGGGGCACCGAGCCGTGTGAGAATTAGTGTGGAAGGAGAAGACGCAAGCCATCCATGGTGGAAGCACTGGAATAGCAGGCAAGAGTGAAGAGTCGCAAGACCACCTGAGGCAGGAGTCCGACTACAACCGACTTCAGAGGGTACAACGTCTGCGTGGCGTCCAGTCCATCCAGGGAGGCAGTCCATCCACTGAGCCGTCCTACCTTAGTCCTGGGGAGTAAACCTAAGTCATGTATTCACATACATCCAAAGAGTAACTAAAGAGTATAACTAGGGGAACCTACCACGTCAGTCAGCTTGTGTCATGCACAGGCAGAACCCCTGGTCAGAGTAGGATTGTTGTGTTTCATTCAATACAGTGGCCCTCCTTTGAACTGAAAGCTGTAGTTATGTACTGTTCTTTACCCTGTAATCCTCTTGAATCCCTATCAACCCAAGGTCTCGGTCGATTCTATGAGCCCAGGTCCTGAGAGGAGTTACGTTCTGGAAGGGTGCGTCGCTACGTCCCTAGTTGCAGCCACCCAGGCAGGAGTAACAGTCACAGCCGTAAGGCACAGGTCCCTCATAGTCTGACAATATGAACGATGTAGCTTCCCCCGGTTGGTCAGAATTGGCCCAAATGGCACGAAAATATCGCACAAAAAATCGAAAAAAATCGAAAAAGTACGATATTCATGAGAAATATTTATTCGATTGTACCCAAAAACAATACAGCTCTAAGTTCAAAGATTTCGAAGGTCCCCTACAATTTTCATCAAGATCGGATATGCCGCTTGCCCGGTAGAGAGCGAACAAACAGACAAAAATACAAACAAACAAAAACAAACAAAAAAACACCCTAGCTAAATTTTTTTGGGGGTCAGTGAAATTGAAGTCTTCGCTTCGCTCATCCAAAAATATAAACTGTCTGTTATATGCAGATAGAGTAGATTTCGTGTGGGATGTGTACAGGTCAGATAGTTTAAAAGCCATGACTATAGACTAGGCCGCTTCGCGAACGCTTTTTCCAGTCGCGTTGATGGATGAGCTTTTTAAAAAAATATTTCTGTCCAATGATTACGATTTTAAGTGGGATCTCACTACTGTTTCTAGTTACTTGATAATACTTGTTCATTATACACCAGTCAAAGGCTTCTATTAAAACCTTTATTTCTATGAATTTTGACCAACTTTTTCAACTTTTTCTTTCAAAAGGCACTACATTATCATAATATTTCTGTCAATGCAAAATATGAACGTTGTATCCACACCCCTTTGGTCATAATCAGCCCAAATGTCACGAAAATATCGTATTAAAAATTAAGGGTAAAATCGTAAAAGTACGATTTCTATAAGAAATATTTCTCAAATGTCTCTAAAATCATAACAAATATAACTTCAGTAATTTTTAAACGTTCCCATACAGTTTTATCAAGATCGGAGTAGCCGTTTGCCAAATATCACGAAATTATCTCATTAACTCTTTCCTGCACGAAAATTTAAAGTTAATTTTTTCTCAAAATTAATTATTTCATAAAATTCCTTGTTTTTTTTTAATAATTTTCATATATTTTTTTTTGGATTTGGTCAAAATTTTCAAAATTTTGCTAAATTTTGGAATGGTTGTAAATTCGAAACTAGCGGTGACAAATTTTCGGAGTCAATATATCTAAAAATCAGATTTTCTCTTCTTTTGGTTACATTTTTGTTTTTAATTTTATCTCAATTCTATCTCAAGTTATGAATAAACCAAAATTCCGGGACATTCATAAAAAATGCCCGTTTTTATCATTTTTTACACTTTGCTATTTTGATTTGTCCATAAAATCTCTGCCAGACACGTCACAAGTTTGGGGTAAAAACTGTAGTATTCAGGGAAGTCTGTATTTTCCGTAGAATGGTGGTTATTGATGCTATCCACCATGCATTAAAGTACATAAAATCAGCAAGTTGGTGGTCAACATCGGTAACCACCGAGCCTGAAAGAGTTAAAAGTACGATAATCATAAGAAATATTTGATTGATTGTACCCAAAAACGTGGCAAGTCTAAGTTAAGAGATTTCGAAGGTCCCCTCCAATTTTCATCAAGATCGCTTATGCCATTTGCCCGGTAGAGAGCGAACAAACAGACAAAAACCTATCAAAAAACAAAACACCCGAGCTATTTTTCTTGGGGTAATGTAAGTGGAAAAAAAACAAAGAGCGAAATTGAAGTCTTCGCTTCGCTCATCCAAAAATCGTGGACAAGGAGCAAGGTGGAAGGTGTTATCGACAGCCCGGATTCCTGGTAACTGGTCCACATTTCTACTAGCTGGAGAAAACAAGATAGGTAATTTTATCTCCTGGCACTGATTCTCTTGTAATAGGCCTTCCAGGGAATAAAGTTTGGAGCACAAAGGGAGAAGACATTGATTGTTTGTTCCAACGCCCAAAATGACGATTTTTCGCTATCACCGTGTACTCATGTGGAAGCGGACTCCAGAATATTGTTGCATGCAGCGCATGCTGTAAATCGAGGACACAAGAGAGTCATGGTTCGTACGGTGGACACCGACGTTTTGGTATTGTGCGTCTCTTTCGCCGAGAGGATCTCTGCAGAACAGCTCTGGATACACTTTGGCACAGGCAAGAATTCGCGATTTATAGCTGCACACGAAATAGCTTCAATGCTTGGGCCATCTAAATGTGTTGCTCTTCCAGTTTTTCATGCTTTCACTGGTTGTGATACGGTATCTGCGTTTGCTTGGCGAGGTAAAAAGATGGCATGGGACACCTAAAAAGCATATTATCCACATTCAACTGAAGCCTTCTGGAACTTTCTTCTTATCTTGATGAGATCTCAGAGGAGGCCACAAACAACTTGGAACGATTTGCTGTTCTGCTATACGACCGCACAAGTGACCTTTATAGCGTAAACTAGGCACAGAAACAGTTTTATTTGTTAAGCGATCAAGAACACTTGAAAATATTCCTCCTGCTCATGATGCACTTTCGCAACATACGCGTCGTGCAGTCTATCAGGGGGGTTATGTGTGGGGACAGAGCATAAATCCTAGGCCAGATATGCCAAATGCAGAAGACTGGGGTTGGACAAAGGTTGGAAACGTTTGGCAGCCAGTGTGGAGTACCCTACCGCTCGCACAGGATTGTTGTCAAGGAGATGTGCTCACGACGATGTGGATGTGCTGCAGCTGGCCTTGCATGCACTGCACTTTGCAACTGTAGGGGTTGTGAGAATGAGTAATGGAACAAGGTTATTGGATAAGTCATATACCTATATGGTACTTAATTATAATTACCATTATGATGTTTACCAAATCAAACAAATAGGTGGTGTCAACCTCAGAAATTACTTTTGATTACCAGTACTTGTCTATTTTCTGTGAAATTTGATCAAAAATCATTATCATAAGTTTTCGATCACACTTGGGTATAATAATAATAATGAACCATTCAAACTATGAAATGTGCATTCAACTTTACTTTTATATTATAACCATTCACATTGTTTGTTATTCAATGTGAAAACAATAACTTATTAAACAATATATACACAAACAAATCAGTTTCACATATATTTTTAACTGATTTTTACATGATCTCCCAATTTGTTTTGTTTGACCTGCACGTACACATTAACTTAAACTTTAACTTAAAGTTTAAGTAAATATATTTGTTGGTGACCCTGCCTCTGAAAATTATCATTAGTACATTCCCATGCACTTAAATGGCCGTCTTACATAACGAATATCATGTTAATTTTCAGAACGAGTGCTGTTTTGAGGTGTTTGTGATGGTCATTCAAGTTTAGCATGCATTTAAAGTTCTTCAAATAGTTAGGTAATGCATAAATGGTACGAACTTTTGTTTTCAATGTTAAACATTAAACAACACTACGAGTCAACACTATTCAGGTAAACGTGTTATGAAACGAATATACTCACCCTGAAACTTTTGTTACGTACACCTGCATGTTAAAACTTTTAACTTTAATTTTTAAAGTTAATGTGGGGATGTAAACGCGTGTCTCCGCAACTGACAATGATCCTTAAAAAATATCCCTTTTATCTAAATGTTTTCTAAAATGAATATCTTCGAGCTAATACCTATTTTTACCGTACACCTCAATGTTTAAACTTTAACGTTAACTTTTAAAGATGACTTTTGCATGTAAACGTGTGTCTCTTCCCCTGACAATGACCCTTAGTGTAGCCCCCCTCCTTAGTGAATGTTTAACTCGATTTTTTTGCGGAAATTAATTTTTTGTAAGTTGGCAAAAAAAAAATCTGAAATTTTTGTCAGTTGTCAATATTCATAGTGGTAACATTGGTGAGAAAGGATATTTTTTTCCAAAGCGAACTCATAAAAAAAAGTTTAAAAACCTCTCGTCCGATTTTTCCGAAATTTCACACCAACGTCAAGGACCAATAGATAAGAGTTCTGTAACATGGACAGCAAAATTCGCAGGAATCCAATCAACAAAAAATTTGGCCCCTGCGCATCGCACACGCAGACAGACATACACACATAAACACAGCGAAGTGCCGAAATGTTGCCATAGAGGACTCCGTTCGCTCCGCTCACTCGTCCAAATAATTCCACCTGAAGCGGCAGAGATGTTTGCGAATCCAACACGAGACGTCACGGGCTTCTCTCGTTTAGCTCTGCGTACCTAGGCTCTTCGCGTTGAGGATGGGGAAGAGACATTTCGCGCTGGACTAGCTGTATAAAAGAGTGATTGACTATGGTTTATTTGCATTCAAGCTTGGACTGGACACCAGTAATTCCCATTCGTTACACGTAGAAAGTTTATATGGATTTAATACTAAGGGCGCGTCAACCGCTAGGTTGCCTAGGGGATGTGGGTAGGAAAGTCCACTGCTGGTCAGAACCAGACACGGGTAGAGGGCGGAAAGTGGGGTCAAGGAGGGAGAAGGTGTCACCGGCGACGATTATCAGAGCTCGCCTCTAGTTCCGAAGAGTAATATACTCCCCTACATACTAGCTGATGTTTGTGAGACGTACTTTCTCTCTTTCCTCGTCTTTTTCGATTAACATGCAGAGCCATGCCCTGGGCCAAATTCTATCCCGGGACCAGACGAGAAATTTGCCTTACAATACTTGAGAGTTGAGACGAGCCAGGCGAACTAAACTTTCCACCCCCGTCGTAACATCTGAGATTGACACACATGTTAATTAGTTGGCCGAGCACTAAGAAGAGCAGTTGCGCGGCTCCTACCAACTTGCCGCCGATAGGTTGCCAGTAACAAGCAATTACGACTAGAACGCTCGGACCGGAAGTCTCCAACAACCCGCTTACCTTGCAGCGAGCGTAAGCGGTAAATATTGCTTTAGGGTGGAGGGTCAACAACATGAACTTTACCGGAGGGGGGAGTTCAAGATTAGTGGGGAGTTCTTCATTCTAGTTGTTCAAAACACTGATAGCTGTATTGTAAGGTGTTCTCTGTGTATGCATGGATTCAGCCCTTATCATGAGACATTCTGAATGGACAGTGAACAGTAGCGTTTATTACTTCAAGGATGAATGAGCTCGGGCCAAATTCTTCCCTGGGCCCAGACGGGTGAAATTAGAAGTTTTAATGAGTGCCGACCTACATGATTGAATAGAAGATTGCAGGTTAAAGTAAATATGATCCAGGATTAAAACGTTGATGTTACAGCAAACCAGGTTGCAAATCTCCACTGCTATTAATCTGAATCGTGGGTTCCCCGGTCTGCAATCCCTCACTTGATTGGCTGTCACTCTAAAACTGACATGGTGCAACGGACGATTGATCAAACCACCTTATCTTCACACACGCACATTTATTCATACGTGCCTGCGTAATTTATGATTTGTGATTGGAATACAAAATGACATCTCTCTTATAGGGACGCTCCAATACTTTCTCTAATACAGCCCACGGATTTAGCATTTTCTGTGTTTATTGGATTTAAGACCGCATCAACACTCAACAGTAAGGTCATAACGCATCACTCTAGCAAAGGGGATGTAGTGAGGAAAGACCCGTGCTGGTCAGAGCCAGCCACGGGTAGGGGGCGTGAAGGGGCGGGGGATGTGGGCAATTTTAACGTCGTGTTCGTCATCGTATTTGTCATCATTCGTAGTCATTGTATTCGTCGTCGTCTGGAAAGTGTGCGGATTTAAAAAAATTAAGTCCATTTAAAAATTCGCTTCGTGGGCTTAACCATCTTATTTCACATACATCATGAAAAATTTATCCACCTCCAATATATACTCAAAACATTGCAATTTTGTTTAAAAGGATAATAATTAATGATTTTGATTCACACAAAAAATCATTACTTTACAGGACACGTCAACTGTTATAGGGGCTATTACCCCCAAAAATAATTTTTTACCACATAATCTATAGCATAATACTACACTAAAAATACCGTTTTCAAATTATATCTTTAAACTGTGATTTTACACGAATTTTGTAAGTTTTTGAACCTGAAATTGCTGAAAATTGGCGTTTTGTGAAATATCTTAAATCGGCTTTTACCTGCTTTACTAGAGCAGCGTACCAATCTGAATTGCAATTTATAACATCGTGTCTTGGAAACTGTACACAAATATACACTAAAACACACAAAAATAAGCATTTCGAAATCACACTCTTTCCTGGTAATCAGCATATT
This sequence comes from Sweltsa coloradensis, assembly GCA_024449915.1. Taxonomy (NCBI): domain Eukaryota; kingdom Metazoa; phylum Arthropoda; class Insecta; order Plecoptera; family Chloroperlidae; genus Sweltsa; species Sweltsa coloradensis. The sequence continues at coordinate 11,761 of JAMZAV010003671.1, read as the reverse complement.
TTAACCGAACCACTTTTCCCAAATTACAAACCAAAATAAGGGGGATAACAGAAAAGGCGTACGTCAGCAATGGCCAACACGTTTTGGATCAAAATCCTCCAAGGTCACGGGGCATAAGATCGTCTCAGTGTTATTTCTTATTGGAGATTTTCGCCATGAGACCTATAACTCGAAAATTACCGAATTTGACAAAAAAATCGGGTCGTGGTAGACCCAATAATTTTTCTGTTAGTTTCTAAATTCATAACAAGTTAGCCAGAATATAATATTTTTTAGAGTTTAGCGGGTGAATACCCCTTTAAAGTAATAATGCACCACTCTAGCATAATCGTACAGCAGATAAGAGAAAAGATTTTGGGATTCATGGTTGAAGCATGAAATTTGGCATACTTTACAATAGTGCGAATAAAAAATGATTTGTGTATAGGGCCTACTCGGATTTGTCCCGTGGGACGAATGGCAGCCATTTTACAAGATGACCGCCCAAAATATGTGAACTTATGTATATTATGTATTATTATAAAATCTTGAAATTTGGAACGCATACGTGCATGAAACTAGGCCGCTCCGCAAACGATTTTTTTAGTAGCGTTGATAATTGAGCTTTTTTGTAAGTTTTTAGTTTGCGTGGGATCTCTTTACTTTTGCAAGTGCTTTTTGAACGCATTGTAGGTTGTTGTCAAGTTTCTATCGTATCCAGTTAATTGTTATTATATACCTAAAAAAAAACTCATATTAAAACAACCTTTATTCTATGGATTCTGGTTATTTTTTTTTCAAAAGGCAATACATCAACATTACCTTAATGTGCATGTAAAATATGAACGTTGTAGTCCCATCCGTTTGGTCAGATTTGCCCCAAATATCACGAAAATATCGCATTAAAATAAAAATAAATCTTAAAAGTACGATATTCATGAGAAATATTTCTTCGATTGTACCCAAGAACGTGTCAGGTCTAAGTTCTAAGATTTCAAAGGTCCCCTCCAATTTTCATCAAGATCGCATATGCCGTTTGATCGGTAGAAAAAACATCCGAGCTAATTTTTTTGTGGGTCAGTGAAATTGAAGTCTTAGCTTCGCTCATCCAATTAAAAAGTGATTTTAATATGGCCACCTCAAATTTACAAAGTGGCACCAATGGCGGCCATTTTACAAGATAGACGTCCAACATGAAGAATCGCGTATCTTTTGTGATATAGAATGCTGAAATTTGGTATTGCGCACACAAGGCATGTAAGTAGAAGTGATTTTTAACCGGGTCCCCTCAAATGTACAAAGTGGCACTAATGGCAGCCATTTTATAAAAAAATATTGCTTACATTGGATATTTTATGAACTGTGCATCTTCTTAATATGTTTGCATGATACTACGCCCAACATTAACATCATCAACTTTCATACCAAGCAAACTTGCAGCTTGTATTTTCTTCCAGGTAACTGATAATAGTTCCTCATTCGTTTATAAAACAAACGATTTATACATAATTTGCACATTACATAAATCTAAATGATATAGCGCGAGCAAGCTACCTCTATTCACATGCCCATGTTTATCTTGCATTCTTACAATTGGTTCAGTAATGCATTCAGGTAGCATTTATTTTTCCAACTTGAATGATATACCGTTCCACATAGTTCAATCCTTTGTTCTACGTTTACCCATATATAACTAACTAGGAAAACGCTAAAGTCCCGCCGCGTTGATGGATGAGCTTTTTAAAGTTTTTAGTTTGCGTGGGATATCTTAACTTTTGCAAGTGCTTTGTTTTGCTGCCTACGCATTGTAGGTGATTGTTGTCAAGTTTCTATTGTTTCTTGTCAATTGGTATTATTTACCGTAAGAAACTTATATTTAAAGCTTTATTTCTATGGATTCTGGCTAGCTTTTTCAACTTTTTCTTTCAAAAGGTACTACATCACCATGACCTTAATGTCCATGTATAATATGAACGTTGTAGCCCCACCCGTTTGGTCAGAATTGGCCCAAATGGCACGAAAATATCGTACAAAAAATCAAAAAACTTATATTAAAAGCTTTATTTCTATAGATTCTGGCTAACTTTTTCAACTTTTTCTTTCAGAAAGCAATACATACCATACCTTAATGTCCATGTGAAATATGAACGTTGTGGCCCTACCCGTTTGGTCAGAATCGGCCCAAATATCACGAAAATATCGCACTAAAAATCGAAAAAAATCGTAAAAGTACGATATTCACGAGAAATATTTCTTCGATTGTACCCAAAAACGTAGCAAGTCTAAGTTCAGAGATTTCAAAGGTCCTGTCAAATTTTCATCAAGATCGGATATGCCGTTTGCCCGGTAGAGAGCGAACAAACAGACGGAAAAAAAAACAAACAAAAAACAAAAAAACAAAAAAACACCCGAGCTAAATTTTTGGGGGGGTCGGTGAAATTGAAGTCTTCGCTTCGCTCATCCAATTAGAATAATTGGCATATAGGGCATATGTTACATTATTGGATGAGCGAAGCGAAGACTTCAATTTCACCGACCCCCCAAAAAATTTAGCTCCGTTGTTATTTAGCTATTATTTTTTTTTTCCCGTCTGTTTGTTCGCTCTCTACCGGGCAAACGGCATATGCGATCTTGATGAAAATTTGACACGACCTTCGTTTTCTCTGAACTTAGACTTGCCACGTTTTTGGGTACAATCGAAGAAATATTTCTCATGACTATCGTACTTTTACGATTTTTTTCGCTTTTTAAATTTTACATTTGGGCCGATTCTGATCAAACGAGTGGGGCTACAACGTTCATATTTCACATGGACGTTAAGGTAATGTGATGTATTGCTTTTTGAAAGAAAAAGTTGAAAAAGTTAGCCATAATCGAGAGAAATTAAGCTTTTAATATACGTTTTTTGACTTTTTGTGCGATATTTTCGTGCCATTTTGGGCCAATTCTGACCAAACGGGTGAGGCTACAACGTTCATATTATACATGGACATTAAAGTTATGGTTATGTAGTACCTCTTGAAAGAAAAAGTGGAAAAATTTAGCCAGAATCCATAGAAATAAAGCTTTTAATACAAATTTTTTACAGTAAATAATACCAATTGACAAGAAACAAAAGAAACTTGACAACATTCACCTACAATGCGTAAGCAGCAAAACAAAGCACTTGCAAAAGTAAAGATATCCCACGCAAACTAAAACCTTTAAAAAGCTCATCCATCGACGCGGCGGGACTTAAGCGTTTTCCTAGTAGTATTCATCATTCTGAACAATCTTGGAATCTTTTCATATCAGTTGCAAGCTGGCTATAATACGGTAATGTAATACGGGAAATAAGGTCTTACAATCGCATCATATATTGACATTTAGTTCATGGTAGATACTGGCACAAATGTCAACGTAAGCACAAACCCTACTTTCAACAAACCAGCAATTATAATGAAGTTAATAAACACACAATTGTTAAACTTCACATAAATCAGTCAGTACCGGTACCTGTAGTTGCTGGACAGCACAGGTGAATTAAATTTAACTAGCCTGAATTTTGGAGTACCAAATTTCAATATTCGGTAAAGTAATACGGGAAATAAGGTCTTACAATCGCATCATATATTGACATTTAGTTCATGGTAGATACTGGCACAAATGTCAACGTAAGCACAAACCCTACTTTCAACAAACCAGCAATTATAATGAAGTTAATAAACACACAATTGTTAAACTTCACATGAATCAGTCAGTACCGGTACCTGTAGTTGCTGGACAGCACAGGTGAATTAAATTTTATCTGGCCTGAATTTTCGAGTACCAAATTTCAATATTCTATCATAAAAGATATGTTATTCTTCATAATGAACGATCATCTTGTAAAATGGCCGCCATTGGTGCCACTTTTTGAATTTGAGGTGGCCATATTAAAAAATAATTTTCAACTTTCATGCCGTGTGCGTAATAAATTTCAACATTCTATCATCATACACAAGTTCACATATATTTGGCGGCCATCTTGTAAAATGGCTGCCATTCGTCCCACGGGACAAATTAGAGAAGGCCCTTTATCAAAATCTTTTTTTAATTACATTGTAATAATGTTTGTAAAATTTTATGCTTCTATCACCAATCCCACAATTCGTCATAAAATAGCATTCATTATTTGCTGTACTAATAGCGGTTGTTGGGAGAAAAATCCCATGCTGCAGGTCAGAACCAGCCAAGGGTAGGGGGAGGATAGGAGGGTTCTCACGTCGCGGTCGTCATCGTCTTTGTCATCATTTGAGGTCATGGTCGACGTCGTCGATGTCGGAGACGTCGTCAAGGGAAGGGGGCATGGTCCCCGACGACGGCCGCCAAAGCTCGTCTCTAGTTTCGGGAAGTAATATTCTCCCTTACATGCTAGCTTATGTTTGCAAGATGGACTTGTCCTCAGGCGCGTCGGAAGTCTATTTTTCCAGGGGCGGCAAACTTTACCAGGAATAGTACATGCTTCCATACATAGTTACATATTGGTTACATAATATGCAACTAATGTCCTTGAGTTCGTAGCGTATACTGAAATATATTTCGGGGGGGGGCTTGGGTGAATAACGCAATGGAGGGGGTGTCCCCCACAATAGCGCAGCGCAGGTAATTTAAAAAAAAATACGTATTGTTGATGTGGTTTTTATGTGTTTTAGAAGCAGATTAATGGGGCTTTGCTGAACGAAAAAAAAAGAAATGATAATAGATGAATAAATTTTTGCGTAAACCTAGATGATTTTATAAGAATATAACATTTAAGCTGGGATTTCGGGATGGGGGAGGGGCGCTCAAGCCCCCACCCGGCCCACCCCGGATACGCGGCGCCTCTGCCTTGGTATTGATAGCTTTTAGTGGTGAAAGTACGAAACATTTTGCGTCGATCACTAGTTTTGATTAACAAACTTTAGTTGTACAGATTTGGTGGTCCATCTCTTTATCTAGCTTCTTATAAAGTAGTAGCAGAGGATCTCATTTGAGAACGATTCTCACTTGTAACACGTTTTAGCGGTTTCCTCTTTCTCTCGATTTGTGCTTGTTTGTATTGAGGGGGGGGGGGCTTTTTGTGCCAAGAAACATCCACCATCCACGGATACACCCGAACCAAAAAAATAATACAATATCTGACTGACATCTCTGAGATACTTAGTTGAGGGGCTTTGCTGAATGAAAAAAAGAAAAGATAATAGATGAATCAAAACGAAAAACGCACTTATTTTGGTTAATTTGTCATTTTTCTAGGGGGGGGGCGAGAAGATACTTTCGCCCCCCCTCTGTAAGCTCAGGGGGGAAAGCTACACCCCTGCCCCCCACCCGGCTCCGACGCCGCTGCTTGTCCTCTTTTCTCGACTTTTACGATAAGCTGATCGAGCCATGCTCAGGCCAAATGCTACTTCTGGCCCAGCTAGACGGGGAATAGTGAACATAAATTATTGAAATTTAAAGAGGATTTGGCGCCATCGCTTAAACTGTAGTAAAACGACGCTCAACCGGCAAGGTCATAATGCGCCTCCTGTGATATTAGTAGATAATACTTGGAAAACGCCAAAGTCGTTGTGAGAATGAGCGAGTCAAGTTTTGAGTACCCGTTAACATTCCCTCTCCTATAACATACATAAGGCTGGATCAAGCATGAATGGGTCTTTCCTCTGAAGCCTAGCCATAGGCTAGAATGACGAATTTTGGCCTTACAGTTGACGCGCCCTTATACTAACTAAACTCAAAACCCTATCATTTATACCTTATAATTAGAGGTACGTGAAAATAGCATTTTCAAGTGTTATTTTATAGCGTTTTGTAGCATCAATTTTTTTTGCCACCTTCAAAAACTTGTGTATGAAGATTTTTCATAATATTTATTTGAAACTATGTCATCAAGGTTGAATCAATATCAATGCATAAAATGTCTATAAACAAACTATCCCAACTATGAAAAATAAAATAAAACGGGACTGGAAAACCTTAGTTTTAAGTGAAAAAATAGCGCTTTGTATCATCTATTCCCAAAACGTTATTTTCACGTACCTCTACTTATATCAACTTGAATGCAAATGTTCCCGCGTATACTCAACACATAACTCGCTCACTTGTCTAACAACGACTTTGGCGATTTTCCTATATTAGTCTATTAATCCTGTCAAATAAGAATTTTTGGAGAAAAAAATTGCGATGTCGCTGCATTTTTGCAGAGCCCTTCCTTAAATGATACTTATCAACATCCAAAAACTCCCCTACAATCGGACAGGAGCTTCGGCCGCCATATTGGAAAATGGCGGCCAAAAAGTGTTTGTTATCGAATATCTCCAAATTCGTTTGAGATAGACAAAATATCTCAAAAAGAGAAATATTCCCTATTTAATTCTTTACAAAACAGGTGTCTTCTATATTTTGGTAGGGACAACGGTTACGTCAAAAAATAATGTTTTATATGTTGCTTATTGGAGTACCAGCTGATTTCCTAATTTACACGCCCAGAATCAAACTATGCCCGGTAAATCCGTGAGAAAACGATTTATACACAGAAGGACTTTTGTACGGTGTTCTTGAAAGCTTCCATTAGTTTTTTTTTTAAAATCAGTTCTGCGAAATCAGATTTTGCATTTACCCGGAATTTGGGTTTTTCCATTGTTGGCATTTCCTAAAAAATGCCATATTTTACTGTCCATTATTAAGCACTAAATAGCATTGGAGGAAAAATTCTTTCTACGCACATTGAAATGACTTAAATGATGATCCGATTACAACCAAAGTTTAAATCCAATATGGCTGCTAATTCCTAATATTCACAATATGAATACTGTTTTCGTGCTGATTTTACACTCTTTTTGTTACATAATTCACTTTGATGTTGTGGATATTAGGAATTAGCAGCCATATTGGATTTAAACTTTGATTGTAATCGGATCATTATTTGAGTCATTTCAATGTGCGTAGAAAGAATTTATCCTCCAATGCTATTTAGTGCTTAATAATGGACAGTCAAAAAGGGCAATTTTGAGGAAATGCCAACAATGGAAAAACCCAAATTCCGGGTAAATGCAAAATTCGATTTCGCAGACCTGATTTTTTAAAATACTAATAGAAGCTTTCATGAACCCCGTACAAAAGTCCTTTTGTATTTAAATCGATTTCTTACGGATTTACCGGGCATTGTTTGATGCTGGGCGTGAAAATTTGGAAATAAGCTGGTACTCCAATGAGCAACATTTAAACCACGAATTTGTGACGTAACCGTTGCCCCTACCAAAACTATAGAGGATACCTGTTTTGTAGGGAATTAAATGGGGAATATTTTTGCCATTGAGATATTTTGTCTATCTCAAACCAATTTGGAGATATTCGATAACAAACACCTTTTGGCCGCCATTTTCCAATATGGCGGCCCAAGCTCCAGTCCAATTGTAGGGGAGTTTTAGTATGTTGATTAGTATTATATAAGGAAGGTCTCTGCAAAAATTCAGCGACATCGCAATTTTTTCCTCCAAGCGTCAATATACGATCTTATTTGACAGGATTATATTTGGCTAAGGCGCCATTATTCCCGTTATGTGGGAGACCTGGGTTTAAATCCCAGGTGGGGAAAGATTATGTTATTTCTGGATTGTATTTAAAATACTAATACATGTTTTGAAATGCATAATATACAATACTATGGAAAACATCGCCAGTGCGAAATACTTGTAAAGATTGCAAGGTTTACTCAAACTCCGAGCAACATTTGGGGGAACCTTGAGCGTACAAGATTCGATATACCTTGGTCACTCACTGCATAACAAAAAAATCTTCAAGAACAAAACCATTTTCCTTTTAAGTCGTACTCATTTTCATTTTCAGCCCATTTAAAAAAAATTTATTTCTTTTATGTTTAAATCGCAACGGATTTGGCTCATTTTGTTAGCAGTTCTCAGTTAACTCGTACATTAGTGCGGCGGTCGAATCCGAAATTTCAGCTTTGACCCATACAGGCGGAACAACCGCGCGAAACCAAAATAAAATCGTCGGCTACTTCATCACCCACTAGAAAATTGACGTTGTGGTCTCGAAATGCGTGTACGTCATAGATTTACGACGCCATCTTGGATGCGCGGCGTCGATCGCACTTTGCGTTATAAACCATATTGTACATTCTGCAATTTTTGCAATTGAAAAATGAAATGTAGTGCGCTGTATTCCCAAGACATGGGCGTACATTGTGTTATAATTTATTTTGGATTGCAACAATAACTCAAGGTGAAAAATCATCAATGGCGGGAAAATTTTACATTTTCAGATTTCCACTAAAATGTTTTATATGACACGGGGAAAGACTTTAATTGCGGAATACATTTGTGAATACTTCCATATTTTTCCTTTTGCTCAAATAGCAATATTTTGGTCGCTTTGGTGGTAAACGTGATGAAAAGCGTAGCGTGCGGCAAACTGCGAAAATGGTCGAATCCCTATTGTTGGATGCATTGTTATACAGATCCTGGCCAAAAGACACGTGGAATCTTGACCTGGTAGAGTTTTTTCTTCCGATCCTGTTAGTGTATACCTTAAGGATAAAAATTATCTTTAGTAGTTATTTGTCATTTCTGTCAAAAAATTTACGACGCCATCTTGTTTTAGGCATTTGCATATTGTAGACGCTTTTGATTTTCGTTCATTTTCTATTATAATTATGACAGTTGTAACAAACCAAACGTGTTATTTGATTTTTCATAAAATTTACTATTTATTGATATTAGTTTTGTCACCCTGGGACTATTATGAGATTATTTATAGGAAATTAGGTTATTTTATTAGTCCTTCATCTAAATACTCTACAATATTTAGGTGCGTTTGATGATGGACGAATAAATGTTTGCATATTTATAAAGAATGTTAGTGTGATATTATTTAGATGTAGAGCTGTCTTAGATTTGTCCCATGACACTAATGGCAGCCATTTTACAAGATGGTCGCCGAATATATTGTATAGACATTTATGATAGAAAGTTGAAATTGGGTAAACACATAGGCCTTGTTTTCGATCATTTAAAAAACGAATTTCTATTACGACCATCACAAATAAAACACAGTGACATCAATGGCGGCCATTTTAGAAGATGGCCGCCAAATATATTTTTCGTAACGTAGTTTTTATGATAGGATCTTGAAATTAAGTACACACATGAAGCATGAAATTAGAATCAAGATTTTTGTTGTAGTCATCTGAAATTTGCGCTGTTTCACGAATGGAAGCCATTTCGCAAAAGTAAATAATTGGTTTAGATTTTGTAATTTACAATGCTTCTTGCTTAGTGTGCATGATACTACAAACGATTATTAATTGCTTTCAAATTTAACAAACTCATTTGTAAATTTTTTTTGGTTGCATTGTGATGTAATGTATACTTTGCTTGAATGAATATCATGAAATTGCTTATGCCAACTGGTACCTTATGAGCAGAGGTTGGGTATTTGTGGTAAGAACGTAATTCACCTTAATATCCTGCATTTCCTACCTCAATTGGTACCACTGTGTAAATTTGAGATAGCCCTATTTTTTAAACAATCCAATTGCATGCCTCATATGTATTCATATTCATGTATTCTGCACGGTCGTACGTACTCACATTAATTTTTACAACGCTCCGGAGAAAATTACAAATACAATATGCTTATTCTGACATTTTTGTACAGAACAACATACAAAAAGAGATTTGCTATATGAAACAAACACTACTATACACCATAGCATAAAGTCGACGCACCGGAAGCTCTCGATGCGTGCTCCAGATGAGTTGAGATGCGTTGACTTTATGCTTATGGTGTATAGTGTAGTGTTTATTACATAAAGAGATTCAATTTTTTTGTATGTTGTTACGTATGAAAATCGGCGAATTAGAACTTATTTGTTCAATAGACCACTTTTACCATTTGAAGAAAATAAGGTTTGAAGTTTTGATTCTATACCAATCCTATCTAAAAACTATATTATTCTCATTTCTTGTATAAAAACTCTTAATATGGTGGTGTTAAATATAAAATCAATTACAATTTATCATTTGTGTCACCAGGGGTGCCCAAATTGGATATCTCTGATTGGATATTTCCCAAGGTATATGACAGGGAGAATCATTTTGAGTTGTCACATTTGTTCAATAAAATAAAAAAAATTAAAAAATGTGAAAGAAATCGGAAAAATGGCTTAAATCGCCTAAGAATAAGTTTGTTCAATAGACCATTTTAACTTTTTATTGAGGTAATATTGTGTTCAATTTACAATCTCATAATTCCAATAAATGTTGGTAGTTTAATATCCGCATCGTTTCATGCAAAGAAGGGACTTCAAACAAACAAACTCTGACAGGAAAGGCTGGTCTATTGAACCAACCTGTCTCTCGTTTACTGTAGCAACGGATGGTAAATATGGACCAATTAATGCAGTGGATATAGAACAAATAAGCACCAATAAGTAAATTTTAACATCTAACTAAAAAAGTGAATAATATAGTCTTTTGGACAAATAATTTCTGAGGCGACGAATTGTGAGGGTTTCGTGCATTTTAGAATTCGCATTATATGATATTTGAAATTTTCTCCAAAGCGTTGTACAAATTAGTGTCAGTTCTTACGATCATGAGAATACATTAATGTCTCGTGAAGATTAAAGGTGCTATTACCCCCAAAAATATTATTTACCACATAATCTATAGCAAAATACTACACTAAAATGACCGTTTAAAAAATTATATCTTGTAACTGTGATTTTATACGAATTTTTCAATTATTTTGATCTAGAAAATAGCGAAAATTTGCGTTTTTGGAAATTTCTTAAATGGGCTTAAACTTGCTTTTTTATTCTACATAGATACTAGAGCATCATACCAATCTAAAATGGCCCTTAAAACATCGTGCCTTGAAACTAGGTACAAATATACACTCAAACACGCAAAAATATGCATTCCAAAATCACACCCCTTCTTGGTAATCAGCATATTTTGACCGAACCACTAGTCCAAATTACAAAACAAAATATAGAGTATATTTTACATAAAAGGCTGTAGAGTACGTCAATAACGGCCAAAATTTGTTTGGATCATGATCGTCCAAGGTCACGGGTCATAAACATCGACACTATGATATTTCTTATGGGAACATTTTGCCGATGGGACATAGCTCGAAAAATACCAAGTTTGTCAATTTTTTAAGAATCAATGGTGGACCTAAAAAAAATTCTGTTAGTTTCTAAATTAACTAGCTTGCCTGAATGAAATATATTTTTTTAGTTTAGCGGGTGAATACCCCTTTAATAGCTGCTAATTATATTTTGACAAGATTTTTAAGGGTGTAGCTTGCTTCGGGGCAGTGTACGTTTATGAATTAAGAATGCTCAAATGTAGAAATGTACATGAGCTTGGCCCTTCTTTTAGATCTCATTGCTTTTGAGTGTTTATGGTTTGGCCTTATATTTACAAAGTTTTTGTACCGACACTTTTGGTTCGAGTGGTAAGCGCTCGACTCTGATTCGGGAGGTCCCGGGTTCAAATCCCGCCGAGACCGGCAATCCTGACTGAAGGTTTTTTCGAGGTTTTCTCAGTCGTTAATGCAAATGCAAGGGATTGAGTCCTCTTAAATAGCCCTCGGATATCCCTTCACAATTGTCCTATTTGCAATTACCTAGTTATAATCACCTGAAGAGGGCCACACCCGATAAATCTGATGTGTATACCCTACAGCGGCCTACAAAAAAATTAAAGTTTTATACAGGGATCTTTACCTTTAATTCAATGGAAATATTTTT
>JAMZAV010003670.1:0-63144 GCA_024449915.1 Sweltsa coloradensis | reverse complement strand
AAGTCAACGTCAACGACTAGAACTAAAATAGGCGTTGACATCCATGAGTTACAAGTAGAAAGTAAAACCTTTCTTAATATCGATGTCGGGTTTGCTGAGTATTGTCGGCAGATACAAAACCACCAGAAAAGGCAAAAAACCCGATGACCAAATCCAAGTTTCCTAATTATCTGGGGAAAATCTCTCCCTACAAACATCCTCCAAACTCGAGAGAACTTCTTTGTTCTATATCAATACAAACTGTGATTAATCTTCTTTCCGAATTACAAATTGAAATGTTATTTAGTCCAGAGGAATAAAACACGACTTTGTTGGTGAGAAATCCAATCAAGACAGACAAAACTGGCGTCTGTTCTCAACAATGCCTTATCCACAGCCCTCGAAATATAAAACATTATTTTCCTACGCGGCTGCGGCGAAAAACGCATTTGTGGTGCCCCGTCTAAGAAAATAGTGCGCAATTGTTTTATTTTTATTAATTAAAATTATTGTTTAATACAACTTTTAAATATATTACTATAGTAAGTATTGGACAACGAATTCTAAAATATCTGGGTGTTTATTTAAAGTGTATTTCTTCTCCCATTACTGTGTATTTTCCCCACAATCCGGCTCCATGTGGCCCTGGTCTTGGGTCGGAGCAAAGAGCTCAGATAAAGAACCTCCGTGCCTAACATTATTATTGTTCTACGGTGTTTGGTACTAATAGCCTAGTTCCACGCGGTATGGGACTTCAATGTTAATCGTTGAAAGTGCGCCGATTTCGTGTTAAAAGCAGGCAACATTACTTTTCTTAAAAGTTAATTTTACGTTGAATTCGAAAACCAATGTTGCCCAACAGTGATTAAAAACTTCAACCCTTAAATCCCATTTCTTTGGGAAAATGTGTCGATTGTAGACATTTAGGGGATCCTAGTTGGTGAACGTAATTTTGAAGATAAAAATTATTTGAAAAATTGTTTTTTGTCACAAATCAAATGTCTGAGAGTATGGTTAGCCCAAAAATTTGAGCTTAAATGGTTAAACTGGTTTGAAATTAAGTTAAAACACAAGAATAGCTGATACGTAGGGCGTTTTTTTAAACATTTAACACTGTACAACAAAGCATTGATGAGATAGGCGTTAATACTCGCTGAGCATTTAACGTACCTCAGTTGAATAAGGTGCAAAAGAAAAATCGAAAATTACTTAAAAACTTTTCTTGTAGGAGAATTTTTAATAAAAGTTGGTGATATTTACTTCTCGGACTCTCGCCGCTACTAGTCCGGGACTATCCGCAAATTTGAGGCCGAACCTATAGGACAAATTGCAACAGAAGCGAATTTGGTATCATTGGATTTTAAAAAAAAAACACTTAACCCATAAAGTTTCCCCTAAAATTCCCATATGGTGAGTGGGTCTAATCATCCCCTAAATGAAAATGTAATAAATTTAAATTTTTAAAAAATGTACTTTAAAACTTAGAAAGCATGGTATGCAATCAAAGTTATTTAAGGGTTTTCTAAATAAAAATATTTAAATTGTTCAAATTAATTTTGTGGTCAGCAGAGGTCAATGAGGTCAAACTTTGTATTTTTTCAGTATAATTTATTAAAGTTTTTCTATTGGCACAATAATGGTTGATGATTGTCTTATTGATGTAAATATTTAGTAAATAGGCCATATTTGATAAGGTATAAGTCAATCATTGCATAACGTAGTTCGCATCGCAGCTACAAATTGGTATGTAACCTTGATAAAAACCCACACATTAAAATCCTTACTGAAGGTTTTTTTCATGGATTTCATATATTCGGCAAAATTTTAGATAAAGACTCAAATATAGTCATCGGATTTGTTATTTCAACCAAATTCACACAATAAAGTAGTAGGTAATGAGGTTGTCTACTAGAAGATTTTAATTCAAAAAACCTATTACCTAAGTGCCCGTATAGGTCGCTGTACACTCAGGTACCTCGGAAAAAAAAAACGATTTTGGCGTTTTAAAGGGTGTTTCCAAGCCGCCATAAAACGTGAAATGAATTTTTAAATAGGGTCATAATAATCAGATCATAATCATAATCAAAGCTATTAGGTACCTGACAACTCATACCAATTTTGGTTGGGATGAGAACATTCCTTCCAAATTAAAATGGGATGCAAAATTATCAATATCACTTTCTGTAACTCCTTGCTAGGCGACTATGAAGGCCTACGGTGTAGCATAACGAAATCCATATCAATTGGCTTTCGATTAACGTCGTGTTCCTCCTGTTCATTGTGAGAAGCTGTAGTGACAACGATAATACTTCAGCCTCTGAGCCGTGTAATGAAGCCAAAACAGCTAAAAAAAATGAGTAATCGAAGTTTGATGACGCAGCTTGTATGTTTTGGCAAATTAATCCCAATGAATTTTAATCGAAGTTCAGACGTGTGGTATGAGCAGTAGCAATTAAATGATTCCAAAATGCAGCCTGTAATGAGCGTACGACTCTGTGGTTTCAATTTCATGACCTAATGGCAGACAAAGCAAAATCCACCTCAAATTTTTTATATGGAATCAACCCGGGAAATTAAAAATCCATCTCAGCGTGGTTTTTTCCCAGGTCAAATAATTGAGAAACCACCTGATATGTTACTTTTCTTTCGTCGTGAATTTACAGAAGAACAATAAAATAATAAATATGACGACAATGCAATGGCATGGCTAGTAAGTAAGTTGCACTTACGATGCAAGATTCAACCATTATTTGTCCCAGGATTTTGCGTGGAAAGATACACTCAGTTCTTCAAAGAATAAGAAAATCTTTGTAATAGAATCAAACCCAGATGAAAATTATATTATTTATTTGTACCGTCAACAAAGGGTGACGATTGTGGTTGTGAAACGTATCTTATGCCAAAAAAAAACGAGTGGAGACAAAAATTAATGACACGATGAGATCCCAACGAAAGGTCTATCCATGCACTAGCAGTTTTAGTCAGCCCGATAATGTCAATGGTCAAAAATAGGAGGCATGAGATGACTAAAAACTTCTAAACACAGGTTTACTTGAAATAAGTGAAAGAGCATTGAGTGCATTCCAAAATCAGTCAACACATGCATTCATTCAACTATAAGTAGGAGGTTCAGAAAAAGAGTCATCGAAAATATTAACTCTGTGTCAAGATGTAGTGTTTGCGTTAACTTAAGGTAGTTTAGACACCTAGGCATGTGGGCGTAGGTTGTACCGGTATTTTCCACCAAGAAACGCATTTCTAAGCAACTTGTAATTAATTTCTTTTTCGACGCAGGAACATCATCATCTGTTACAAAGACATTATAGGAATTGACAATGAACTGGCAATGATGCCATTCAAGTTCAACAGTCGATGAAGCCACAGGGGGTGCTGTGATATCTAACATCTAACACAAGGGAAATTCGTGTATTCTCTGCATACAACATAGACTTCATTTTTAGTGGGGTAATCAAAAAATGGCTAAATGGCAAAGGATGGGGTTCGTGTCACTTTGAGCCATTGGATTACATCATTATCCCCATACATCCGATGTACATTGTACATACAATGTAATCGGTAAATTTTGGAGGCGTATCGAGACTTCCAATGTAATATTTATATTGAACACACTAAATCATAAGAAACATGTACTAAGTTAAAAAGCAAATACTCACTAAAGTTAAGAAAAGAACGTTAACAGTTGTTTTTTTTTAAAGTTGCATGCAAAATTTTGACATACAAATTTTTGCGGGGATTGTAGGCGGTGGAGGCAAAGAGGAGGGAAAAAATTGATTTTTTGGTTTAGCACACCGAAATTAGGGAAGATCAACTTTAAAGTTGCAAATGTTTTTAACTTAAAAATTTTTTTTTGGGTAAGGGGGCCGGGGTAGGGGTAGTGGGGCTAAATTCTTCAAATGTCGGACAACATGTTATTTTTGTTTCAGCCACCAAAGTTAGTCAAAACGTATTTAAGTACGAACAAAAATGTATGTTTATGTCAAAATTTTGTAGTTGGGGGGTTGAGGCGGGGAAAGGGGGGGGGGGTTTGAGCCATCGGACATCTGGGCAACATCCATTTTCGGAATTAGCACACCCAAAATAGTCAGATCGCGTTCAAATACAAACATAAATGGATGTCAAACTTTCGTTGTTGGGGGGGGGGGGGGGGGGGGGGGTAAAGGGGAGGTTAGAGCCATCGGACGTCTGGGCAAAATCGATTTTCGGTTTAGCCCATCAAAGTTTGTTAAGATCGCGTTCTAAATACAAGTGGAATGAAAGTGTCAATTTTTTATTTTGGGGGAGTAATGGGGGGCGGGGGGTTAGAGACATCGGGACGTCTGAGAACATGGATTTTCGGTTTAAGCACACTAAAGTTAGTAAGATCGCGTTTTAAGTGCGAGTTTAAAAGAATAAAAAATTTTCAAACTTTTGATTTTTTTTTTTGGGGGGGGGGAATGGGGGGGGTTAGAGGGCCCTCGGACGTTTGGGCAACATGGTTTTTTCGGTTTTAGCACACCAAAGTTTGTAGATCACGTTCTTAGTTTGCTTTTAACACCCTTTCGGCTAAACCACATGTTTGAACCAGGCTATAACAAATCGATAAGGAAGTTTCAACGGAGAAACTTCTTTGTCGACTCTGTTACTAGGCCCGCGTCGTGAACGGTATTTACAATCGCGTTGTTGGATGAGCGTGTTAATAAGAATACAAAGCTCATTCATCCTTCATCCTTCCCCCCCCCCCCCGATATATAGCTCAGCACTTAAGAGCGATGATATAATTCTGAAGATGGCACGCTGTAGAGGGGGGGGGGGTTAGTTGTGGTGCCAGAAGAAGTGATGGTCTTATTTAGCACTGTAACAACTAACAACAATAGAAAGGTGTTTTCAGTGCAGGGCAAGATCTATGCACACCAAACTTTGATAACCTTAGTAAATCAAGTGACAGGTCTAACCTTCTTCAAAAAGATGGGCGAGATAATCGGCGGCTGTATGCGACGTGGAATATACTCAATTTATCCGATACCTTATCATCGATCACATTGTAACTGTAGGATATTCAACAATACTTGAATCTACTCCTCACTATACACTGTACTTCTGAGTCCTCGTCTTCTCCGTCTCGTGGACATCGCCGGCTATCACAGCGACCTGTCCGCGTAGTGAACCTGCAACGACTGACCCGGGTTGTTCCTACCCTCGCCTGGTTCTTATCAGTAGATTACGTAACCGGATGTACAGTCCGTGGCACATAATTCAATGTACATTTAGTGACGCAAAACCTCGGTACGACGACGTAAAATCCTAGGGCGCTTCAACCGGTTAGGTCATATTAAGCAGCCTGTGATATTGAAAGTTAATTAAATGAGTAAATGATGTGTTTGATGATTATATTGTATTCTAATTTTATAAAAGAAAAGAAAATGATGGTGATGATATTAATAACAAAAAAACATTATTTATTCAAATGTAGATATATAAATGAAAGAAATTTGGTTGATGTCGATTAAATTATGTTAAATAAATTACTTTGAGTGATCAATTTAGAAAGGTCGAAGCCGTTATCATATAATAGATGTTCTTTATGTTTGGGAGAGATAAAATTGCTTGCGCGAGGCATCGTACCTTCTTTCTTCTTCTCAACTCATCATCGTTCTCCTTAGATTAAACAGCTGTAAGTAAAACATCCGTCAGTTTAGTCTCGGTTGGAGCTGTTTTGCCCTGGGGAGTGGGTAGATGGCGTTTAATGAGAGACTTTATGTTTTTGGTTTAGTTTAGTTTATTTAGATTATGGTTGCGTCAACCGTTCGGTCCTACTGCCCCTCTCTAGCCTAGGGGTGTGGGGGGGAGGGTCCATACTGGTCAGAATCAGCCACGGGCAGGGGGAGGAATGGGGGCTTCTCACGTCGCGGTTGTATCGTTGTTTGTCATCGTTCCTAAATGTTGATTTTTTCATAGTTTTCCCACTATTGTTTGTATATTCTGCTTGTATAAGGCCTGTAAATATTAATAATCTTGTTCAATATATGTACATGAATGTATTTTATTAATGTTTTTAATGGTATCGCCCACACCGATCTGTTTAGGTCAAGGGTTATATGCTCGTTGTGATATTCAGAAAATTAATATTAAATAACAACACATTTAACATGAAAATAAACTACATGAAAGTCAGCCACAGGTCAGTTCGGATATTATGTATTGGTTTCTTCAATCTAAAATAATAATTCTTAAATAAATGTTTAATACCTATTAAGATCATGTTAGTTTAACAATGTAATAAAATACTTATCTGTACCTACATTTACAAACTGTACGAGAATCGACGAACGACGGGAGCTTTGATATTAAGTTCAAATTGTATAAGTGAATATTGTCTACGAAGTCAGAGTTTAGCTCTTGTGTCTAAAGACGACGTGAGAAACTAGGGCGCTTCAGCCGGTTAGGTCATATTGCGCCGCCTGTGATATTGTAAGTTAAAGAAAAGAGTTAAGTGTTGTGTTTGATGATTATTTTATCTTAATTTATGAAATAAAATAAAATTTTAGAGATGACAGTGGAAAATAGCAAAATTATTTATTTGAATATACATGATATGTGTTTAAAAGTGAATTCTTTGATTGAGGATTTCAGAAAAAGTGTCACCGTTATTAGACGAAGGACCGACAGCAACAGAGGTCCGTATTCATAGTCCACACCTTGGCCATAGGGTTCCCTAAGAGTATGAGTTTAAGTTTATTTAGATTAAGGGCGTGCCAACCGTCAAGTTATAAGGATTATCCTACCCAAGGTGATATGATTATTAGAGTCCTATGCTGGTCAGAACCAGCCTCGGTTAGGGGGAGGAACGGGATGTTCTCCCGTCGTGTTCGTCACCGTCTTTGTCATCGTTCGTGTTGTCATTGTCGTCGTTGTCGGGAAGGTCGTCAAGAAGATACAGAGAGGTCCCGACGACGACTGCAAGAACTCGCCTCTTGTTCTAGTCCTCTAGTCTGATGTTTGCGTGCTGGACTTTTTTCTCTTCCCTTGCCATTTACAATAAGCAGAGCCAAATTCTGGGCCAGATTCTACCCCAGACGTAGACGGAGTTAATGATATAACAGTTTATCATTCTAAATATCCAATCACGTAACTACAGGGCAGTGTGGGGTGAAACACATTCTTTGTCTTGAGAAGTCAGAGATAAAACCGTGTGTTGGCCCTGTACAAACAGTGATCAGGCACGTACATGTAACGCGCTAGTGACAATGTACGTTCAAATGTCACGCACCACATTCCTCGACGCACACAACATTTCAGCTGAAGAGGACTTTGCACTTTTTTAGGGGGCTTCAACCGGTTGTCATATTGCGCCGACTGTGATTACACACACACACACATGACCTTTGACCTCACATCCAAAAGTGCCATACGGAAGATTACAAAAATTGTAACAGTTTCCATCAATTACAGCAGGATGTACTGAAAAAATCAAATAAGGTTTTCAAATGTATGTGGAATATGCTATAGAGTTTGAAAAATATTATAGGGTACATTAATGTGCCTATAAAACAAATATTTGTTCATTGGAAATTACACTTAATACAATTTTCATTGGTACTTGGGACCAATATTATGGTGTACAAACACTCAGATAATAATTTATTATATGATCTGAAACAAACCGTTCTCTAGTTACTTCCCTAGACAGAAAAGGGTAACGTGTGTGACCTTTGACCTCTGTCAAAGGAGTCGAGGTCATTTGCTAACATGGAAAACGACGTAGGTCGGTGCAGTAGGGTCTACTAAAGACATTGAGGTAGGTTTCCTTCTTGTACCCAAAATGCAAGATAAAAATATTTTTAATTTAGTGCTTCTGTACTAAACTCATGCACGAAGCTCTCGAATTCGCGGTACGACGACGTGAGAAACTAGGGCGCTTCAACCAGATAGGTCATATTGCGCCGCCTGTGATATGAAAAGATGATGATATAAGTTGTTTTCTAAGTGTACCTATATAATAACAAAATAAAATAATGATGATATTATTATCAAAACAAACGTTATTTATGTGAATATAAATAAATAAATTAAAGAAATGTGTATGATGTGAATTAAATTTTCTTAAATAATTACTTTGGATGAAAAATCTTAAAAGTTTGTCGCCGTTTTATGATAGAATTTCTTTCATATAATTGGGAGAGATCAAATTCCGTGCGCAAGGTATCATATTTTTATACATTCTGCTAGCATATGATGTACGGTTAAAGGTACATCACATGTGTAACATCTGGGAACAACCTTTTCTCTGGTTCTGATATGCAGATTTTGAAAGTGGTTTCCGGTCTCTTTTCTGACCATCAAGATAACGATGGTGATGAACAGACAAAGGCAAGAAGAGACCCAGGACTAACTTGCTGGACTCCCAGAACGTGAGCGGAGGGTTCGCCTCCATCTTCCTGCACTGCAATCATGTAACTCGCTTTCGATAATTTTGGGTCGAGAACGCGAGCGTTGTCGATCAAAATCGTTCGGAGCGATCATGTAACTTGTTAACGATTGAAATGGTCGTCCGCGTTCTCACTCGCCTCGGACCTAGGTGAGAACGCGAACGATGTGAAAATAGCTGTAAAAAGCCCTCAGAGGAATCTTTTAGCACACGTTTCCATGCAAATATGCATACAATATTTATTTAATTTGTTTTTATTAATGAATTCCGTTTTTAAATGATAATGCTATTGACTCATATTTCGTTCAAGGGCTTAAATAGAAACTTGATGGAAAGATTAAAACATTAGAAGTGCATTTACATGGTTCAAATTGAATTGTTTAATGTTTTCAAGGGAAGACAGAGCTAGCAAATAGTGTTGTTTAGAATAAAATTAATGTATTTTGTGTAAAAAAAACTCCATTTAAACTGGAACTCGCTCTGAATTATTTAAATTGAAGTAACATTCAAAATGCGAATCGCGTGGTGGGTCTCGCCCCGCTAGCTGCCTACTTATACACAGTTAGCTGAAGTATATAAACACATTTTTAAATATGTTTTGATCGTCAATATGAATGCGTGCTACAATAAAATAATTATTAAAACAGTCTTGGACCCGGCTTTTGTGTAAGAATTGTTATTTCGTGGACATTTACTTCTTGTAACGGGGCTCGCCACGGCCGAGTGTGTGGTGCACTGCGTGAGTCTAACGATACTAGTGAACGATCGAGACCTCGAACGATCGTTAGTACATGATCGCCCGTAAAGCTTTCGATCGTTCGGGCGAACGATCGTTCAGGCTAACGATCGATATCTAGGCAAAGTTACATGATTGCAGTGCTGGTGCCCAGATCCTCTTCTATGTCTTCTTGTTTTATTCTCCGGTGGCTGGCACAACATTCAAGTGTACACATAAGTAAAACGCTTAACTTTTTTTGGACGTGCGCGTGTTCAGAAAATACAAAAAAAAATTGGAGACGACGTGAGAAACAAGGGCGCTTCAACCGGTTAGGTCAGTTTACGTCGCCTGTAGTATTGTAAGTTAGAATTAGAATGAGTTTTCTGCAGATTTGCTGATTAAATTGTTTTCGAAGTTTATAAATAAAAGAGAATGACAGAGTAGATAGTGTAAACTTTGTTTATTTGGATTAAGGACGCGTCAACCGTTGGATCATAATGCACCACTCTAGCCTTGGGGGGAGGGAGAAGGGGCCCATGCTGGTCAGAACTAGCCACGGGTAAGGGGAGGAAAGGGGGAGCTGATGTTTTTAGAGGTGGAAATTTGATTTTGAATAGTTTTGGAGCCATGCTCTGGTTTTAATAATTATACCCCAGGCACAGACCGCTATTAAAGGTAGGACATGAGAAACTAGGGCGCTACAACCGGTTGTGCCATGTTGCGCCAACTGAGATATTTTAAGCTAATGAAATGAGTTTAATATTCGGTTGATGTATTGATTTATAAAATTAAAAAATTAAATAAAATATAAGATATGATAGTAATAGTTTTATTTAATTAAATAAAAATTGATTATTTCAATCCCAAATAAAATGTTTTGATGATGAATTAAATCTGGTTTATATACGATGATTTCTTATTCATTGTTAGAATGTCCCTAGAAGCTCGAATCCAGGTCCTCCATTCCCGACGACGACTGCCAGGACTCGCCTCTAATTCTGGGGAGTTATCTACTCCCATATAAACAGGCAGATGTGTGCGAGATGTTCTTGTCTCTTTCCTCGTCTATTACGATAAGCAGAGCCATGCTGTGGGGTTTTGGTGTATTTGGGTTAAGGACGCGTCCACCGTTAGGACACAATGCACTACTCTAACCTAGGGGCGGGGGGGAGGAGGGGCTAATGCTGGTCAGAACCGGCCACGGGTAGGGGGAGCAAGGGTGTTCTCACGTCGTGGTCGTCATTTTCTTCGTCATCGTTCGTGGTGTCATTGTCATCATCGCCGTCGAGGGGTCGTCAAGGGAAGAGACGACGATTGCCAGAGGTCGCCTCTATTTTTTGGGAGTAAAATACTACCCTCGATTCTAGCTGATGTTTGTGAGGTGGACTTTTTCTCTTGAATCGCCTTTTACGATTAGCAGAGCCATGCTCTGGGGGGCAAGTCGTAAGCACAGAGGCACATGGCCTCGATAGCGGTTGGTATATGTATTATCACAGTCGAGAAAGATCATATAGAGAAGCAGTTTGTGTTGTTTGTTTTTATTAATGGTGCGTCACAAGTTAGGTCATAATGCTCCACTCAATTGGATTGGATATTGTTTAACGTCTGATATTTATACAACTTGGCTAATCGAGACGAAGGGAGGGACGTACTGGATGACGCGGGGGACAAGGGGTGGACAGGCCTTTGCAGGTCAGAACCAGCCACAAGCGTATGGGGAGGGCAGGGGTTCCCCCACATCGTGGTCGTCTCGTCTTGTGTCATCATCCATCCATGTTGTCATTGTCGTCGCCGTCGGGGAGGTTGTCAAAGGAAGGGGCTCCCCGACGACGACCCAAGCCTATAATTAGGGATGTATGGAGGAAAGGCCCACGCTGGTCAGAACCAGACACGGGTAAGGGAGAGGAAAGGGAGTAAGGTCTCACGTATTCGTCGTCGTCGTCATTGGAAAAGTCGCCAAACGGGGAACGGCTGGAGGTGTCCACAACGAAGACTGCCAAAGCAAGTCACTTGTGTCGTGGAGCACTCACCTAATTATTGTTAGATGATGTTTTCGAGGTGGACTTATACCTATTTCATCGCCTTTTACCATTAGCAGAGCCATACTATTAATTCAGTTTAACCTTACACTCATACCTAACAAACTGGAAAGTTTGTTGCCTGTATCATTTATTGGCTTATTTTTCTGCTTATTCCCTGAATACTTTAAGAAAATAACATATCGGATAAATATTCAGAAGCTAACATTCAAACTTCTAAATCTCGGCCATTCGATGAGATCTTTCAAAATGTTTAGATGTTAACTCAGGCATTGAAATAAGAAACATGTTTTTATTGAAACAATTTTTTGCCGTGATGCCTATTCCTAAATCGTTCGTAAAAGACTACAAGAAAAAACCTTATCGCCAACATATATTGATGGTTACACAGATACATTTTCGTACTGAATACGAAGAAATTTCGGTTTAATTTTGTAGAATCTTATACAGCCCACTAATTAAGGCGAAATAATAATATACCATCCTAAAGGTATACGAATGTGTAAATGACATCTACAACTACACAACACAACAACAACAACAACAATCGACTTCCGGTCGCGGCTGTCAAAGTGGACACCGGGCAGAACTTTCAGCATTTCGAGACACAACGACGACGTGAGAAACTAAGGGCGCTTCAACCGGTTAGGTCATATTGCGCCGCCTGTGAATGAAAGTAAATGAGAAGAGTTAATGCAGGTATGTTTGATGATTAGATTGTTTTCTAAGAGTATAAATAACAAAATAAATAAAATGATGATGATGAAAGTGAATAGCAAAATAAAAGTTATGTATGTGAATGAAAAGAAAGAAATGAAAGAAATGTGTATGATGTGAATTTAATTTTGCTAAATAGATTTCTATGGATGAGAAATGTAGAAAGTTTGTCGCCTTTATCATATGATAGAAGTTCTTATATATGATTGGGAGAGATAAATTGCATGCGCAAGAAATCATAGTTGGTATATTCTGCTAGCATATTATGATAGACGGTTAAAGTTACATCACATGTGTCACATATGGAAATAACCTTTTCTCTGGATAAGAGATATCCGTGAGTTAGACGTGTGTGACCTATACGAATTCTAGACAATACCACCTCTTCTCACGTGAGAGTCGAGACGTAGGATGGACGAATTTTATTAGTCAGTGTGGGCATCACACTATACGCAATTTGTAATTTTGCACCACATCCCAAAATGCTTGTCGCAAATCCAACAATTTTTGCTTGAATCCACTCTTGACATCTGGAACGGGAACTAGATTGAAATCAACGTCGCGACGCTTGGAAGCTTCCTTATCAGCCCGATCAGCGTGTTTATTTTCCCTCTATCCCCACGTGTCCAGGTATCGAGCAAAACTCTATTATAGAACCCTTAGAGGTTAGTTTTTCTAAATAGAATTGGATGTCTTGTACTAAATGATGACCAGAATACATGAGTTTTATAGCTTGAAGTAGACAAAACTTATGATATATTATGTGCCTTGCTTAAATTCAAAATGTTTTTGCACATTCGAGTTCTAGAGCAGCTACAGAACAAGGCTTCTGGACTAAATAAGATGATATATTGAGTTTAAGGGCGCGTCAACCGTTAGGACATAATGCGCTACTCTAGCCTATAAGGGTAGCCCAGAAATATAGTCCCAAGTTGACAGTCAGAACCAGCCACGGTACGGGTAGGGAAAGGAAAAGGGAGGGGGTGCTTGTGACAGATGTCATATGTACACCGCCTGTGCATTGTGTGTACATTATAAAGGCACCGCCTTGTAAGGTGTCCTTCCGCCTGGAGTTGTAGATAGGCCGTGCATCTGGCAAGGCCTAGGGCAGACCAGTCAATAACACACCTTGCTTTGTAATGTTGCCTCGTCTTTAATCCTTAATCTTCCTACACATCAGAACCCTTCACATGGTGTCACAGAGTGGATGCATCAGCCATAGAAGTAGTAAATGTTTTGTAAAGAAAAACTTAATAATTCGTGTTATTTCGTGAAACATTACCTCAAAATTTAACCTCAAAAGTGACACGAGGCTGATGTTAAAATGGAATCGTTCAGACCGCCGATTGGGTTAGACCTAACAGAAAACGCAAAAAACAATTTAAAAAGCTTTAAAGCAAAGATTTGCAATAAGTATATTTAACGGCGTCAGGCAATGAAGAAAAGACTGAAAACATAAAAGTTGCCATGTGTCTCAATAGCATTGGCCACGAGGCAATAGAAGTATTTAACAACTTTGAATTAAATATCAAAACGGTTAAGTTGGATGAAGTATTTAAAGCCTTTGAGGACTTTCTAATGTAGTAATAAACGATATAAATTCTTTATTAGGGTTCACAAGAAAATGAGCCATTTGATTCCTTTCCGAATGATTTAAAGAAGCTAGCCAAGTCCTGTAACTTTGGATTTGAAGAAGAATCGTTGACGCGGGTGTTTGATCTTCATTTGAGAACTTGAAAACCATTGAACTGACCTTGACATTATTAGAAAGCATGTGTTGTTTTTTAAATTTTGCATATTTGTTTTAGAAACTGGGGACAACAGTCCGACATCGTGTACAGCGGGAAATCTTTTAATAAGCAATTTCTTTTATTCTTCAGTGTTTTTATTTATTGTAGGGTTTATTAATTTAAAGTTATAAGCGGCCATTTCACTAATTTTAGCGATTGAACCAACATTCCATTCACGATCAAACATGGCTAGGGGGGCCCGGATTAGGAAATGTTTTCATCTAGAAATTTCTCATCGGGGAGCACAAAGAAATCAGCCCAACACATTAAAGTTTGGGGCTTCTGCAGAAATTTATCAGGTCAGAGCTTTGTAAATCACTGACCCCATGGATTTAAAAATCCCAAAAAAATTGTCTTTGGTTTTGAGAAGGTCACCCAAGCATCTTTAACAAGGAATAATTTTTTGAACATTTTGATCGTTTGGTATGGATGTCGTTCACTTTCGAGTAAGGATAGATACCATCCCATTGCTATGGATCAAAATCATGAAATCAAATGTGACCCAAATGACAGAAAGGATACTCTTAAGATGAATTCAAAAGGATTTTTTCACGATTCATTCTAAAAATTTCACAATAAATTTCATCTACAACAAAGTCATTTCGTCGTCCACCCAGCCATGTTGCTAGATATGGTTGCTGCCCACGATGTCTCCTGCTATCATGTCCGCTGCCTATTTTACGTCTCGCTGCCTCGCAAATTTTGCAGCCCACGCAAATTTGCAGTCTACTCACGTCTCGCAGCCTAGCAAGTCCCCCGCGTCTACTCACGTCTCGCAGTCTCGCAATCTGCATCTAAAACCCAAACTTTCAGTCAACTCACGTCCGCTGCCCCTTTGCAAGTCTCGCAGTCTAGCAAGTTTTGCAGTCAACTCACGTCTCGCTGCCTAAAGCAAGTCTCGCAGCCTACCAAGTCTCGCAGTCTACGAAATCTCGCAGCCTACTCACGTCTCGCAGCCTACGCAATTCGCTGCCCCCTTGCAATCCGCAGTCTACGCAAGTCTTGCATCAACTCCTCTCCCCTGCCTTCGCAAGTTCGCATTACGCAAGTTTGCATCTAAAGCAAGTCTTGCGTCAACTCACTCTCGCTGCCTTCGCAAGTCTCGCAGTCTACGCAAGTCTCGCATCTACGCAAATCTCGCAGTTACCCAATCTTGCAGTCAAATCACTCTCCCCTGCCTAGCAAATCTCGCACCTACCAAGTCTTGCAGTCAAATCCTCTCGCTGCCTTCGCAAATCTCGCAGTTAAAAGCAAGTCTTTCAGTCAAATCCGCTCGCTGCCTTTGCAAGTCTCGCAGTCTACCAAGTCTCGCTCCTACGCAAATCTCGCGTCTACGCAAATCTTGCAGTAACTCACGTCTCGCTGCCTTCGCAGTCTCGCAGTCTACGCAAGCTCGAGTCTACGCAAGTCTTGCATCAACTCACGTCTCGCTCCCTTTCCAATCCCCGCAGCCTAGCAACTCGCAGTCTACGCAAAATCTCGCAGCCTACTCACTCTCGCTGCCTACGCAGTCTTTCAGTCAACTCACGTCTCGCAGTCTACCAAGTTTCAGTCAACTCACGTCTCGTCCTACGCAAATCTCGCAGTCTACGCAAGTCTCGCAGTCTACGCATCTTTCAGTCAAATCCGTTCGCTGCCCACCAAGTCTCCATCTAGCAAGTCTCCCCAGTTACGCAAGTCTTGGTAACTCACGTCTCGCTGCCTTCGCAAGTCCGCAGCCCACCAAATCCCCGCAAGTCTAAAGAAGTCTCGCACTCTCACGCTCGCAGCCCACGCAATCTCCAGCCACCACGTCTCCGGCCTACGCAAGTCTTGGGAGTCAACTCAGTCTCGCAGTCTACGCAAATTTGCAGTCAAAATCACGTCTCGCTGCCTACCAAAATCTCGCCCTTCGCAAGTCTCGCAGGCCTTCGCAAATCTGCAGCCACCTGCCCGCAGTCAACTCACGTCTCGCACCTCGCAAGTCTCCAGCCTACGCATGCCTCGCAGTCAACTCACGTCTCGCAGCCCACGCACCTCGCAGTCCTCACGTCTCGCTGCCTACGCAAGTCTCGCACCTAGCTGCTCGAGTCAAAATCCCCGTTTTCCCCTGCCTTCGCAAATCTCGCAGTTCGCAAGTCTTGCATCAACTCATCTCGCGCCTCGCAAATCTCGCAGCCTACGCAAGTCTCGCTCACGCAAGTCTTGCGTCAAATCAGTCCGCTGCCCCGCAAGTCTCGCAGCCCTTCGCAAGCTGCAGCCTTCGCAAGTCTCGAGCCTACGCATGCCTCGCAGTAATCACGTCTCGTGCCTACGCAAATCTCGCAGCCTCTCAAATCTCGCTGCCTACCCCAAGTTCGCAGCCTACTCCGTCTGCAGCCTACGCAAGTCTCGAGCCTACGCAAGTCTGCGTCTACGGTCTTGCACACTAGCCCCCACCCCACCAGCCACCCAAATCCCTGCCCACCAACTGCAGCCATCACGTCTCCAGCACGAATCCGCAGCCTACTCAAAGCAGCCTACGCAAGTCGCAGCAACTAATTTCCCTCCACGCAAGTCCGCAGCACTCACGTTTGAGCCACGCAAGTCCGGGGGGGCTACTCCTTCGCGCCTCGAAAAGTCTTGCCCGTAAAAATCACTCTGGCCCTACCAAACTTGCGCAAACGTCTGCTGCCTACGAAGTCTTGCAGCAACTCCGTCCCCGCTGACGAGTCCCGCAGTCAAAACCACGTCTCGTGCCCACGCAAGTCTGCAGTTAAATCACGTCTCGCGCCTACCAAGTCTTTCAGTCAAATCACGTCTGCTGCCTCGCAAGTCTTCGTCAAAACCACGCCCCGTGCCTACGAAGTCTTGCAGTCAACCACGTCTCGCGCCTACCAAGTCTCCAGTCACTCACGTCTCCAGCCTCAAAACCTCGCGCCCCACCAAAAGTCCTTGCAGTCAACTCACGTCTCGCACCTACAAAAGTCTTGCAGTCACCAGTCTTGCATCCCACCAAGCGAGACCCCGCTGCATCGCAACCCAGTCTACTCCGTCTCGCAGCCTACCAACTCCGCTATTCTGGGACCACGCAAGCTGCATCACTCACTCTCGCAGCCACACAAGCCCCGCAGTTACGAAAGTCTTGCAGTCCAAAATCACGTCTGCACCTACACAATCCGCATCTACGCAAAACTTGCACTACCAATCCCGCGTCTACTCCGGGCCCCGCCCCCTACGCAAGTCTCGCAGTCTACTCACCCTCGAGCTACGCAAGTCCCGCAGTTACCACGTCTCGCAGCCTACCAAGCCCCGCAACTACGAAGTCTTGCAGTCAAACTCAGTCCGCTCCACGCAAGTCCGCAGCCAAAACCCCTCTCGCAGCCTACGCAAGTCTTGCAGTCAAACTCACGTCTCGCTGCCTACGCATGCCTCGCAGCCTACTCACGTCTCGTCGTCTAAGCATGCCTTGTTGACTAAGCCTGCTCCATTGACTACGCTTGCATCGTCGTCTAAGCATATCTCGCTGCCTACGGCTACTTCGTTTATTTTGTTTGTTTTGTTTACCCCGCCTGCTTGGTCACCTACGCCTGCGACGTTATCACAGCTCCCTTGGTCATTTACGCCTGCTTTACTGATTACATGTACTTTGATTGCCCACGCCTGTTTCGACGTCCACGCATTCTTCATCGACCTCGTCTTCGCATACGACGTTTCTCTCATCATCGTCCGCGTCTCCGACTACGATGTCTCTTTCACCATCGCCTGCGTCTTCGCCTATGTCGAAGTATTCATAATCTTCCTCATTCTTCACCTACGAAGTCGCGCTTTTTGTTGCACAATTTTTACCTACGAGTACGACGCGTTGTCATCCTCAAACATTTGGTACCGGTACTTCGAAGTCACCTTCGTCTTCGTCTTTCGAGTTTCGGAATCGCTCGAGTTCGAAAAGTTTATATGGTAAACATTCAATAATTTGATCACATCGACTGTCGGCGCCAGAAAAAGAGACTTTCTGGACAATTTGAAGCAAGACACTGCCGTCTTGAAAGAATCTTCCCTTCATTGGAAAACAAGCATGAACTGCATGAGCATTAATTCACATTCACCTTGGTACCAATGATGCTATCTAGCAACAATCAAGACAGCCTCAAGAATGCAATATAAACTTATTCACAAACTGGGTTTATTCCAGTATGATTTGTTTAATTTATTTTTAATATTGTTTATGTTTTTACTATTTGAAAATGATGGTCAACACTTTTTCACGCGGGAGTATGTTTGATCTTCACTTGAGAGACCTTGACAAACCATTTAACTGACCTGACATTATAGGCCGTGCATGCACGGCCTAGGGCAGACCAGTCAATAAACACACCTTGCTTTGTAATGTTGCCTCGTCTTTGATCCTTAATCTTCCTACACATCAGAACCCTTCACAATTCTACGTACATCTTCTATCACAAAGATAGCTTCAGTTGTTTCTGAGTCGGTCTAGACGACGACCTGAGAAACTAGGGCACTTCCAGTGTTGGGGAAGGAACTTTTAAAAAGAACGCGTTCTCGTGAAAGCGTTTCTTTTTTGTGAACTTTTTAGTGAACTTACTCTTTTTTTAAATTTAATGAACTTGAACTTTGAAAAGTTCTTTTCGAGAACAAACTTTTCAGTTTTAGAAAATTCATATGAAAGTTCTTTCCGTGCGTCGAGCAGCCGTCGACTCGCCGCCGTCGACGCTTAAAAACAATAACAAATCGTTGTTTATCGTAGCAAAGCAGTCGCGTGCGCTAGGCTGCGGGCGAACGACCGTCGCCCTTGATGATGTAAAGTATATCAAGGGATTCAGAAAACAAACAAACAAAAGCAAACAAGCAAAAGGTATCTGACCATGGAGTTATAAATAGTACTGGCGTACTGGAGGCGCAGGTGTGTGGTCGGCGGTGTACAAGTTAGCACTTCATATTGGCAGACATTTTGATTGTTTACTTTGGTAACTAAGGTAACCCAGGGCCTACCACAGTCCATGGTAGCAAAGTTTAACCTGCTAGTTGTGGTTATAGCAATCAAAATGGCGAATAGGCTCAAACAAACAAACACGATCGTGGACGTGCTGTTTCATTTGGGCTAAACCTCCTTATCATCCAACTCCATGATCTGACGACGATTGACAGAGCTCGCCTCTATTTTCGGGAACAAAAATACTACCCTTCATACTAGCTGATGTTTGCGAGGTGGAATTTTTCTCTTAATCGCCTTTTACGATCAGCAGAGCCATGCTCTGGGCCAATTCTACCCCAAGCTCAGACGGATAAATTATCTCGTGAGAATCTAAAGCGTTTTAACCCTGTATGTAATTTTGCTTTTCTAATATTTAAAATAAGTTTAATGCCGTAATGAAATATATTTTTTGTTTGTTTTTTGTTTTAATAATATTTCTTGGATTTTGGGCTCGTCAACTGTTAGGACATAATGTTCCACTCTATCCTAGGGGTTGTAGGGAGGAAAGTCCTGTGCTGGTCAGAACCAGCCACGGGAAAGGGGGAATAAATTGAGTGGAAGCGTGTTTCTCACGTCGTGGTCGACATTGTCTTTGTCACCTGTCGCGTCTAGTAGTCGTCGTCGTCACGGAGGTCGTCACGTGAAGGTGGCAAGGTCCCTGACGACGACTGCCTGAGCTTGCCTCTAGTTTCGAAGAGTACTCCCCTTTATGTTAGCTGATGTTTGCCAGATGGATATTTTCTCTTTCCTCGCCTTTTACGATAAGCAGAGCTATGAATAAGAATAAGAATTACTTTATTCCACTTGACGTGCACATGGTACATGTATTCCTCCCGAAGGAGTAAGTGAATAGATAGTTATCACAAAAAGTATTAAGAAACAAGAAGATAAGAAAAAAAAGTACTATTAGTAGTAAAAATAATGTCGAAAATAAACATAATGTACTGTTGCATGACTTGCATATCATTGATGAAATAATTTATAAGGTTCAACATAGACGGATTAATCAATAGTATTTACATTACATTACATTCAGACGGACAGGTATTTATGGAGCGAGAAGAAACTTTTAGATATAAGAAATGATTTCGTATTAGACTTACAAGATGAAATGGAGGGAGAGGTTCGTGTGTTGTTTGGTAGATTTGTTATAGAGATTTAAATCTTGATATTATGGAACTTTTGAGAAAATGGTTTGTTTATGGTTGGGAATGTGAATTTGTAGATTTGCTCTTGTAAAATGGGAATGAAAAAGGGGGAAAGTGGGGAAAGGCTGGGGTAGAAACGGACTAATGTCACGGCAGCTTGAATAAGAGAGCAGGCCAGAGTTGTTATTCCAAGTTCCTTGAAAAGCTCTCTAAAAGAATGCCTCCTGGAAACACCAGCCATAATGAAGATGGCTCTCTTTTAGAGTATGAAAATTCTGGTCGCTTGGGGGGATGCACCCCATTAAAGTAGGCCATATATAAATAAACTAGGAAGCCTCGCAAACGCTTTTTCAGGCACGTTTGTTGGATGAGCGTAATTTTTTTTAAACGAAAAAAGCGTAAAATAGAGATTTTTATGAGAAATAATTTTACGATTACGTTTAAATTTCACACGAATATTTTATTCATAAAATTAAGGTTATGTGAAAAAAACATTACATTCGGCTAAAGCATGTAGGTGTTATAAGTCGAAGAATTTTAAAAAAATCGTAAAAAATCGTAAAATTGCGATTATCAAGATAAATATTTTTGATTGCTCTCAAATTTCACACGAATATATAAATTTATAATATTAAGGTTTTGTAAAAAAATCATAACAATCGAATAAAGCATGTAGGTGTTATAAGCCGAAGAAATTTTAAAAATCGAAAAAAGTCGTAAAATTGCGATTTTCGTAAAACATAGTTTTTTGATAACGCTCAAATTTCACATGAATATATCAATTCATAAAATTAAGGTTCTGTGAAAAAATCATTACAATCGAACAAAGCATGTAGGTGTTATAAGTCGAAGAAATTAAAAAAAATCGAAAAAAAATCGTAAAATTGGCGATTTTCATGAGAATTTTTTTTCCGATTTTGCTCAAAAACGTGGCAGTTCTAGGTTCAGATATTTCGAAGTTTTCCATAAAATTTCATCGCAATCGAAGTATCGGTTTAGCCGGAATCGTGTTAACAAACAGACAAAAATACAAAAAAAGAAAAAAGAATAAAAGAAAAAAAGGAAAAAAAAACATTCCGGATTTTTTTCTCCAGTGTAGTGAAATGGAATCTTCGCTTCGCTCGCTACGCTCGCTACGCTCATCCAAAAATAATAAATAAATCAATATTGTATTTAGAGTCTACGCACTCAGTTATATAACTGATTTTCAGTGGTGGACAGTAATCAAAGCGAAAAAGCCAACCCTGTAGGCGCCGACGAAAATCGACGAGTGAGCGATAACCAACCAAAGATCGATTTTTTTAATAGGAAATATAGCAATCAGTGGTATGGACAGTGCGAACACCCGCGAATCAACGCCAGAATCCGCAAGGTCCATTCAGAACAACTTTTAATTTATTTTGTGCGATCGTTGCTAGGACAGCTCCAAAGTCACAGTTTTAATTTCTAAGCCAAGAACTGATGGACTTAAGTCCAAATAAGAAGTTAAAAAACTTCTGACTTTCGCGGGAATTGAACCCCGGACCTTCTGCATTGGAAGCAGATACGCTAACCACAAGACCAACGAGCCACATAAATGATAATATGAAGGAGTGAGCATGAGCAAAGTAAACCATTTTAAGTATGTGTGGATGAACTAGCTTTATGAGCTTCCTGAAAATAAAACAACCACTTGCAATTGTAGATTCCACCTGATTAATGTGAATTGACCAATCTTAAGTTTCAGATTTTTTTTTTGTTTATTTGGATTAAGGATGCGTCAACCGTTAGGTCATAATGCACCACTCTAGCCTAGAAGGGGGAGGAGGGGGCCATGCTGGTCAGAACCAGCCACGGGTAAGGGGAGGAAGGGGGGTTTCTCAGGTCGCGGTCGTCAATTGTCTTTGTCATCGTTCGTTGTGTCATTGTCATCGTAGCCGGGGGTAGTCAAGGGACGGGGGCAAGGTCCCCGACGACGATTGCCAGAGCTCGCCTCTAGGTTCGGGGAGTAATATACTCCCCGCTTACTAGCTGATGTTTGCGAGGTGGTCTTTTCTCTTGAATCGCCTTTTACGATTAGCAGAGCCATGCTCTGGGCATATTCTACCCCGGGCCCAGACGGGGGTAAAGTTTCAGAGATGATTCTTCCTAGCAATTTAGTAGAGTTGGTTTAAGTGATGCTTTTACCATCTAGCCAGATTAGGGCGCTAGATTTGGGGGGGGGGGGTGAGGGGGGAGTGGAAGGAGAGGTATGTAGTTTTTGCTAGTGATATGGTTAAGAGGTTGCTATAGCAGTATACTGACATTTGGAAGCTTGATTGTTTACTAGTGGGGGCATATCATGAGCACGTTAAGAGTTGACTCCACCGAGTAAGTGTGTCGTCATCTAGGAAGTTAGGCGCATCATAAGTGAATTGTGTGAAAGCAAAGGGACCTTATATTGAGCCCTGTGGAACCATGGCAACAAGTGTTTTGGATTTGGAAAGATATTTATAAGTGTAAAGTTCCAGATGTTGTCATTATTAACAAAATTGTCAAAGATGGGGAATAACGGATAATGGAACAAAACATAATATATGTTATTCCCCATTCTGACATTTAGTTAGCAATCTGCCAACAAGTGGAACAGTGTATACTCGAATTCCAGACACATTCTGTATACATTATTCCATTATATGTATATCAGTTCTTGACGGATAGGAGGAAAATTGCCATGGTGGTGTATTGCACGACCTATAGCAATGCACTGTTGCCTTATGCCTATATAGTGTGTATCTCAAATCTAAATTTGACACTAGTCAAAATTCCGATACATTCAAACGGTCGTGAACAGACCAGACGCACCTTGGCAGTGGCCCACTTCCGGCGCTGGCCCCTCGGAAACAACGGTACCAGGGACCTTCCGGTTTGTCGAGTCCCAAGACGTATACCTAGAGAGTATTCTGTCAAATTTCCAGCCCTCTAGCTGGTCGGCAAGGGGTAGAAATTAATCGTCAACTTGTAAATTTTTCGAAGGGATTTGGTGGAGGCGCCGGGTCCGAGGTAAATCGCGAGTTTCAAAAACGAATTTTGCTTTCGTAAAAATAGAGTTTGGGAATGTGAAATTTCACACGCGCACATGATTCAACAAGTTACTTATATGAAAGAAAGATTTTGCTCCCGGCGCCGCGACGCCACGCGACGCCTGGCGTCGGTGCAAAGAAGGGCCTTACCTGGAAGCGTCCCCCATGGCAAATTCGAAAGACACGGTTGACGAGGGTATCGTGTCAAATTTTCAGATCCCTAGGTGCTCGGCAAGAGTAGAAAGACCAAGAGTGTAAAATTCTGAGTAAATTTGGTGGAGGTGCCGGGTCCGCAGTAGTTGGAAAATCTAATTTCACTCTTGTACGTACGCCAGGGCTCGAACCGCTGATCTTAGAGAAAAGTTTATTTGAAAGAAAAGCCTTGGAGTAATGATATCTACGTTGAAAAGTTTGTTTCCGAATCTCAAAAGAAACGAATCACCGAAATTCCGTACGTAAATGTAATACGTAATACGTAGAATGGAGATTTGAGATAAGCCCATAGCAGATATTTACTAACCTAAATGATTCTTGGTTAGCCAATAACCAAATAGTTATCATTAATTGTTTATCAAGATTAATTCCTGGTCTCCCTCTACGAATGTCACGATGGTTGATTCTTTGTATGATTTTACATCAGCTAAAACTAAAAGCCTCTCAAAGAGCAACGTATTTCTATGCTCTCTTTGTGCAACGCGGTAAACGTCAAATTATGTTGACAGATTCTGCTAATAGAGAGAACGGTGGATCCATCGCTTCCAAATACAAGTGACCTCAGTTAGGCGGCCGGTGCCCATGTCGCGCGTCGCGTCTCTCAATGAGCGAGTCCTCTCAAGTGAACATGGTTATTCTGTTTCATTTCAAACTTAAATAACAATACTGACCCTACTTGAAAAGGCGCACGTGTTGGAGGAAATGAAAGACAAGCATCGAAACCATTTTAATCCTTTTTTTCACTAAAATTGGATGAATAGAAAATTGCCCACACCTGTGTGCTAATACCTCAACAACTCTATTCACATAATGCCACAAGCTAAAATTCTCCGTAACAGACAAAATATTAATCCCGTTTTAGAAGGTCCGGGCAGTTTGGATCGGCTAACGACGACGTGAGAAACAAGGGCGCTTCAACCGGTTAGGTCATATTGCGCCGCCTGTGATAATGAAAGTTGATGAGATGAGTTAGTGGTGTGTTTGATGATTAGATTGTTTTCTCAGTGTATAAATAACAAAATAAAATGATGATGATGAAAGTAATAGAAAAATGAAAGTTATGTATGTGAATTAAAAAAAAATTAAAGAAATGTGTAATATGTGAATTAATTTTTCCTAAATAGATTACTATGGATAAAAAATTTTGAAAGTTTGTCGTCGTCATCATATGATAGAAGTTCTTTATATGAATGGGAGAGGTCAAATTGCGTGCGCAAGGCATCATTGGTACATTCTGCTAGTATATGATGCACGGTTTAAGGCACATCACATGTGTCACATATGAGAATAACCTTTTCTTTGGTGGAGAGATATCCGTAAGTTAGACGTGTGTGGCCTATTCGAATTCTGGACAATACAACCTCTTCTCTACGTGAGAGTCGAGACGTAGGTTGACGTATTTAATAAGTCAGTGTGGGCATCACACTATGAAATTTGTTATTTTGCAACTCAACTCAAGATGCTTGTCGCAAATCCAACAATCTTCGCTTGAATCCACTCTTGACATCTGGTACAACAAGGGTTGGTAAGTGGCTACTTTGCCGAAGAAGAGACATGATTGACAGGTTATGGTCTTGAACAATACTTACTATCTCCTTGGAGTTTTACGGGTGGTTCAGGGGGCTTCTCGATATGAACACAAGTATAGGGGATGTGGGAGGAGGAGCCTATGCTGATGAGAACCAGCCACGTGGGTAGAGGGAGTAATGGATGATTTTTTTCCGCAATCGTCATCGTCATTGTCATCGTTCGGTTTGTCCATTTCATCGTCGTCGGGAAGGTCGTGAAGGAAAGAGGGGGTGTGCCCGACGACGATCCCAGAGCTCACCTGCAGTTTCGGGGAGAATTATAATAGGCTACTCCATGTTTGCGAGATGAACTTTCTGCTTCAACGCATTTTTATCATTAGGACACCCAGGTTTTGGGCATAATTCAATCCCAGTGATTTTGTTTATTTTTATTAAGGGCGCGTCAACCGCCATGCAATAATGATGTTTTAATTATATTTTTAAAAGAGATAGACTTGTCCTCCTCCTCGACTTTTATGACTAGCATAGCCATGTTCTGGGCCAGACTCTAAACCGGGCCCAGACACGAACAACAGATTATTATAGACACGTGAAAATAGCGTTTTGTGAATAGATGGTACATCGAGTTATATTTGCAATATAAACTATGGTTTTCGTGTCCAATTTTATTATATTTTAAATTATAACTATAATTTGTTAGCACACATTTTAATCAGAGAATATTAATTCAACCTTGGTGAAACAATTCGAAAAATAAAAATGAATAATCTTCTAGGGCTTCATAAAATTTTGGAAGTGTTATGAAAAAAGATGCTACAAAACGGTATAAAATGACACTTGGGAAAATTTAAAATACATCGTATCTCTACTGCTCTACTGATAATTCACCTTTAGACGACGTGAGAAACAAGGCGCTGCACAGGTCAGGTCATATTGAGCCGCAAGTGAAATTGAAATTAGATCAATGAGTTTGGAGTTTAGTTAATTATTTAGTTTTTTAATTATTTTCTAAGTATATATTCTTTAATTGAAGAGAAAAAGTCCACCTCGCAAACATCAGCTAGTTGGAGCAGAGTATATTTTCTCCCCGAAACTAGAGGCGAGCTCTAGCAAATCGTCGTCGGGACACCGCCCCCTTCCCTTGACGATTTTCCCGACGATGATGACAATGACACAACAAACGATGACGAAGACAATGACGACCGCGACGTGAGAATCCCCCATCCTCCCTTACCCGTGGCTGGTTCTGACCAGCATGGGCACTCTCCTCCCCCCCCCCCCCCCTCTAGGCTAGAGTGGTGCATTATGACATAACGGTTGACGCGTTCTTAATCCAAATAAACCAAAATTTAAAAAAAATCATTCTAGCCAAGGGAATATGGTGAGGAGGGTCCATGCTGGTCAGAACCAGCCACGGGTAAGGGGAGAAAGAGGAGTTTCTCAAGTCGCAGTCGCGCTCGTCTTTGTCATCGTTAGTTGTTTCATTGTCATCGTCGTCGGGGAGGTCGTCAAGGGAAGGGGAGGTGTCCCGACGACGATTGCCAGAGCTCGCCTCTAATATCGGGGAGTAATTACTCTTATATTACTAGCTGATGTTCGCAAGGTGGTGAGATGTGAGACGACTTGAGAATCAGGGCGCTTAAACCGGGTCGGTCATATTACTCCACTTGATATATTTTAATTTGATAAATTTAATTTAGTGGTTACGAGTATTTTGTTGTTATAAACATTAAAAAACAAAATGAAAAATATGATAAAGGTACAAATGAGATCATTATTTGATTGCAAATAAAATATTTATGATGTGATTGTGGTTTAATGGTTTATACCATACAAAAATGCAAATACTTGCAAAAAAGAGGCCAAGCCGAAAACGAGGAAGATACAAGTGCTCAAACTGCATAAAGTGTGTGAGATGAAGAAATGTGGCCCAAGCCCATTATTTTGTTCAAAATAATACAAATATTTATTAGTTATATAAATAAATAAAAATAACATCAATAACCCATATTATTATCAAACTATGAAACATTTAAGACTTTCGCGGCCCGGATATGGTAATAAAAGGTGTTTAAAAACACAGTAAGAAATAAGATTCTCTACAGAAGAATCCTCATCGTCCCCGCCCACACACACACGTAAAATCGTACATTACATGTCAAATCAACAACTAGATGAAGCCACTATTAGTATTCTATCCAAAGGTTTTAATTTTGCTATCAGCCCGAAAAAGATTCCCACAGAAGAGATAATATGCGGGGGTTGAAGCAGCATTAGTTGGTCTACCTCACCGCCAGGCAGGAGAGATACGCCAGGACGTGGCCAAGATTATACGGCGGGCCCAACCTCCCCCTAGTAATATATCTAAGGATGAACATAGCTCTAAGAAAACTGAAACAAAACGAGCCTTGTAGTGGTGAAGTCTGATAAGGATAACGCGTCCGTGGTAATGAACAAGGAAGATTACAACGTTAAATGAAGGAGTTGTTAAAGGACCCGGCATATAGGAAACAAGATAAGGATCCTACGTCACGCATTTCTAGACAAAACATTAATCTTACTAAAAATTCAACTTTCGATCAAGAAACCAAAAATCTATTATTATAAGTGATCCAAAAGTACCTCGAATATACGGCCTACCGAAGATCAACAAACCCAACACCCCTGTGCGACCTATAGTGAGTACAATAGACTAGGCCACCCGGCCTCTAGCCAAGCACGTGTCTACATTCCAACAAGCCTTCGTCCCCAACGCGAGCTCCTGTGTAAAAGATTCAAAGGAATTCGTAGAAGTCACAAAAACGTTACAACTTGATGACACGGACTTGTAAGTCAGCTTCGACGTGGTGTCACTGTTCACAAAAATACCCATCCCAGAAGCTATGGAAGTGGTAAGGCGCCTGGCTCCGAAACAAGTGGCTGATTTAACACATCATTGCCTCAAGTCTACATATTTTGTCGGGAATGGGGAGTTAAATGAACAAACCAATGGCGCTGCTATGGGAAGCCCGGTCTCAC
Organism: Sweltsa coloradensis; assembly: GCA_024449915.1. Taxonomy (NCBI): domain Eukaryota; kingdom Metazoa; phylum Arthropoda; class Insecta; order Plecoptera; family Chloroperlidae; genus Sweltsa; species Sweltsa coloradensis. Next base: position 35,573 of record JAMZAV010003670.1, on the reverse strand, counting down.
CTGAAGTAGCAAACCTGTTCATGGATGACTTTGAAACCCGCGCCATTAACAACACCCCCCTCAAGTCAAAACTATGGAAACGTCATGTTGACGATGTCTTTGCGATATGGACACATGGTTTGAAAGACCTCGGTGAGTTTTTAATACACCTGAACAGTCACCACACAGACGTACAGTTCACTATGGAGGTAGAACGGGACGGGAAACTCATTCCTTGATCTTCTTTGCCCCGGAAGGAAGATGGCAGCGTAGGACATGCGGTATATAGGAAAGAGACACACACTGACCGTTACCTCACGCAACATCTCACCACCATCCATCTCAAGAACATGCTGTCATCAACACGTTAGTAACCAGAGCCAAACGACTGTCTGACGACGCAAGCTATGAAAATGAAAAACAACATCTCACGAAAGTTTTGCAGGACAATGGGTATGAACGATATAACATAAAAAAGCTTTCAATCGTAAACGACAGGAAAATCGGGTAATTGAAGTTGATCAAAGCCTGGCTAAACCTAAGTGGGCATCTCTACCTTACGTTCACCGTACGACAGACAGGATTGGCAGACTTCTCGCCAAGCACAACATACGCCCGGTTTACAAACCCTGTAATATGATTAGAAACAAACTAAAACCAATTAAAGACCAGTTCCCCCTTGTTACCTCAGGTGTATACGAAATCCCGTGCAAATCTGGTAAAGTGTATATCGGTCAAACTGCGCGAAACATCACCACGAGAATAAAAGAACACATAGCTCAAGGTCCTCTCGATCTCCGCCTAGCGGAGGATCGTCTAACTCTCTAGGTTAGGTCGTCGCAGCAGCGAATTAGAAGCCATCTTGGTGATTAATTCTCGAGCGGGAATGTAGTAACTAGTACTCTTTCACGCACTTTGCATACTAGTGAGTTAATTACCTAAAAAACTGGAGGGTGTCAACGACTTTCAATACCACGTTTAGTAATCAGGATGAATGCCGCTATAACGTCATATTTTGGTTATGTTTGGACATGCCCGTGGGTTTTCCTTTTAAAAACGAGTTTTTCCCGGGAATGTTGTATTTCACGCACTTTGCATTTAATGAGTAAAATATGTAAAAAAATTAAAGAAAAACGGGAGGTTGTCACGAGGTTAAAATACCAAGATTGAAATTTAAGGGTGAATGCCCTATAACGTTAATAGTGGTTATGTTTGTACATATCGTAGTTTTCATTTAAAACTAGCATTTCTCGGCGACATAGTAATTTTTACACGCCACCTTGGAAAATACCGTCATTAACTAGTGTTTTTATTATTATGTGCAGACACTTTATTATCATCACATGTGTTGCTTTTGGGCACAAGCATGTTGGTAATAAACTAAGAAGCTTCGCAAACGCTTTTCAGGCGCGTTGTTGGATGAGCGCATTTGTTTAAGGTGCTATTTCACTGAAAAGTATGAAAAACCAGCAATTTTGCATTATTATTGTTTGAATTGCTTTTTAAGTTTACTTTTTTATTTATTGAATACATAAATTTATTTTATGCTAATATAATGCTAAAAGCATTAAAAGATTTTTTCTTGAGCGCTGTATGCTATTTAACATGGGAAAATGGCTTACCAGTACTGATATTAGGCCTTTAAACTAGGGCTGTATAGAGTGTTATTCATAACAATTTTAGTCAATTTTAAGAAGCCTAGATTAACAGGTTATAATGGCCCAGTGAATTCATGTAAAAATAAACTAACTGAACCTTTAGGCTATGTTATATTCAAATTTACAAAAAAAACAACAACATAAATAAACTTTTAATACAATTATTCAAAAATTTTATTCTAGCATATTTGCCAACATTTTTTCCTACTTCTTCTACAGTTTTTAAGATAAAAGGATAATTTCTTTTTTGATATACTCACACGTCTTATTCTGAAAAATTCATTATCACTTTTTTGATGAGATTTGTAGTTTTTAATTAAAAATATGGGAAATATAGATTTGTTACAAAAAACATACTTTTTCCAACAATGCAAAGGAAAAAATCATATTTATCAAACAAAACGAAAATAATAAAATCCGTCTAGTGAATGTTTAGATGTATTGTTTTTTAATCTTTAAAAAACCTTTCACTTTAAAAAATAAATGAAAATTGTAAAAGGCCTTAGCATTTTTATCAAAACGTTGTTTAAATTGTAAAATTGCAATTAGTATAAAAAATAATCGTTTGATTGCGCTCAAATTTCACACGAATATATAAATCCATAAAATCAAGGCTCTGTGAAAAAATCATTACCATCGAATAAAGCATGTAGGTTTTACAAGTCGAAAGAAATTTTAAAATAATAATAAATAATAAAATAATAATAAAAATAATAATAATAATAATAATAAAAATAATAATAATAAAATAATAATAAATAAAATCGAAAAAAATCGTAAAATTGCGATTTTTATGTGAAAAAAAAAATAGTCCGAATGCGCTCAAAAACGTGGCAGTTCTAAGTTCAGAGATTTCGAAGGCCCCCCATAAAATTTCATCGCATTAGAAGTATTGGTATAGCCGGAATTGTGTTAACAGAAAAGACAAAAGTAACAAAAAAAAAAGAAAAAAAGAAAAAAACACATTCCGGATTTTTTTCTTCAGTGTGTGACATGAAAGAAATAATTTTTAAAGTCGTAAGAAAAATTGCTCGTGGATATCTTACACATCACACTATAACAACCCAAAGTTATAACAAAGTGAAATTTAAAATTATTTCATTTTATTAATTACATTGCAACAAATTACTAGCTTCATTATTATTGGGTTGTCAATTTATTATCTCAAATGCACGCGAACTTTTCTGGCCTCTACATCGTCATTTTATGGTCAAGTTTTAGGGCGCGCTATAAGTAGATGTTCACTTTGCTTTTTAAAATTCCCTCTATTTCTCGTGCAAATCACCGTAATGGCTGCTATACACAGTGGAACGTGTTGCGACGACCTAACTTCGTGGCCACACGAGCGAGTTAGACGAGCCTCCGCCAGGTGGCGGAGATCTAGAGGACCTTGACAAAGCTCACTGTGCTAAAGGTTACGACACAAAGTCGGCGGTAGCCAAACATGAGTTAGAACACATAGGTGAAGATAACCACCTGATCATGTTTGGAGACACCAGGGTACTTAGTTCGACCCCACGTTTCTGGCCCAGACTAATTCGCGAGGCAGTGGAGTTAAAGAAGAACCCCAACAACTTTAATGGAGACGATGGCTATAAGCTAAGTGCAACGTGGACTCCTGTTATCAACACAACCACTTACAATCACGTGACAAACACACCCCCACCCGCAGACGTCACAACAAGGGGGTTTTAACATCTACCCGCGAGGCTGCAGACGACGCACACGTGGACCAGCCCCACTGCCAGTGGTCAAGGCATTCAAACACGATCCCGAACGAGAGAGGCAACGAGTAAACGCACTTTCAACAAGCAGTCGTCCTGAAGATGGATCCCACAGTGGTTCCGAAACGTCGAACTCACACACTGGAGGCCAAGTCTTGAGACCACTCGTTTCGAGTCGAGAAGTGAGTCGAGTCACTCATTCTATGTCACCGGTGACTTGGGGTAAACGATAATCGGTAGTCTTGGGACCATTTTCACGGCTTGACGCTCCGCCCCCAACAATCCCATAGTGACCAATAGAAAACTTTGTTACAAAATAAAATCGATCAAAATCACAGCCAGCTAGTTCGAAATAATCAATCTTTTTATTATGAAAGCTGTGCTATTTTGATTTTGTATTGTTGTCTTTGAAAGTGTAGGCCTAGATATCAAATGTCAGATAAAAATTCGAATGGGCATATTTAATTTAAACTTTGTGTTTGATCAATTTGGAAAGGGGTTGATGCATGTACTAATACGGTAACGTATATTTGCCGGCTGCTAGCTCACCTTGTTCCATCTATTATTGCATTTACATCTAGTAAGTCATTCATCTAGATTGATATGTCACAATTTATAACTACCGAATCAATAACAAACTGTTTTGATCGTCTCAAGTCGACAAAGTTCACAACTCACCACCAAATACCTCGTGGTTTGAAACGTGAAAAAACATGCGACTCGTGAACTTGTCCCCAAGACTACTGATTTGGCAATTTTGAGCGACTTGGAGGAATTTCTAGACTCAGAACGTGTGTGAGTTGAAACGAGTGGTTTCAAGACTTGGCTTCCTGGTAAGTGTAAACACGCGACGCGGCAAAATGACCCGTTTCACACCTTTTTTAAAAAAAATAATAATAATAATAATAATAATAATAATAATAATAATAATAATAATAATAATAATAATAATATAATAATAATAATAATAATAACAATAATAATAATAATAATAATAATAATAATAATAATAATAATAATAATAATAATAATAAATAATAATAATAATAATAACCCCAACATTGTTGGGGTTACAAACTAGTCAAGCTCGAGATAAGTTGCTGGTTAAATTTCTATTGCCGCTGAAATACAAGCATTCCATCTCAAATTTTGACATCATCTTGATCTACTAGTGACGTACTACAAGTGACATTGAAGGGACGAAGTATTAGTTTTTAGTATTTATACCATTATTTTGTAGTTTTATATCGTTGTCTAGACCTAGGCTGTTGTGAATTGAAACAATTGAATTTTGTTAATTTTTGACAGTTAGTGGTAAGCATATATTCATTTATAGGCATTATTTGTAACTTAAGCAAGGTAATATATCTAAAATAGTATAATATTTAGCATTTTACGTAAGCACCGTTAATTATTTTGCAGAATCGAGAAGATTGAAGTCTTCTAAATTCGTCAAATAAGAAAAGATTTATCAAAACGAAAAGGCAAGGAGGTTGAGAAGTGAAGACCTCACCCCCCCCTGAAATTGGGGAATCTTTAAAAAAAAGGTTTTTTTAATTTTTTTTAAAGTGCATTGATTTTTATAAACAATAACAAAAAGAAGTGACTTTGACGGGCTAGTGGGATAATTTTTTTTTAGAACAAGAAAAGTAGGTAAAAAACCGACGAGGAAGGTTTTCTGTAGGGGCAACCACAAACAGACCCCCAAAAGTGGAAAAATGAGGAAAAGCGCATCAAATGGACAGAAGAAAAAAACTTTTTGTGTGATGCGTACCCTTTTATGGGGTTTAAACGTTTTTAAAAGAGACTGTTTTAATGGTTTATCGAAAAGAGCTCCAAAAGAGATTTTTGTTCGTAAACCCATCCATTTTTGAAGAAGTGAACAGAAAATTTGCTGCCCAAAAAGAAAAAATTAGTTAAAAAAAAGTTCCCAAGTAAAATATTAAATAGAATAAAACGCAAGGGGAAGGACAAATTTACAAGCCCCTCAAAAATGACAAGGGCAATAAAAATCGCAGAGGACAGCGAAAAAAGAAGCCCATTTTCATACCAGAGCTACTAGAATACCGGGAAAAAACCGGAAATTGCCATACCTGCTAGAACTTTAAAATCTACCAGACAAAACCAGAACTTCCAGAACTTCCGGGACCAAACCAGAACATCCGACCCTTCAGAACGTCCAGGCCCTACCGAACATTCAGCCCTTACCAAACGTCCGGGTTCCCCGAACGCCCCAGCCCCCTAAAAATCCCAAAACCCAAAACCAAAGAAGACCCAAGATACCCAAAAACAACTGACGATAAAAACACAAGAGGTAGATATCCAAAAACGAAATAAAAATACCCCTGACATGTTTCCAATCTAAAGAAATCTAGCTTTAGCATTTACAACACCCCATGTCAGATTTTTCGCATACCCAACCAAACAAAAGGGACCATACATACCTAAACCCAAGCATTCAAAGGAAATGAAGACAGGGGTACACATAAAGGGGAAAACACATATTTTTTTCAGATTACACACAAGGGGAAAAATATTTTATTTGCAGACGTTCAGCGGCAATTTATTGTGGGTGCTGTAAACAGTGGTTAGAAAAATTTGGGCCTTTTAAGGGGGAAAAACTGCAACCTCTTCAAAAGACAAAACAGGAAAGAAAATTACGAAAAGGGGAAAAAAACGACTAGTTGGGGAAAAACGTTTGGGGTTTAGGGAAAATTTTCGGGCGACTGGAACAATCCGAATGGGTAATCGATCTAAAAAAAAGTGATAAAAATATGCCAAAAATATTTGAAAGGGTTCAAAGGGTTTAAAAACAAAGCTTTAAAAACTTTAAAAATTCATTCAAGAATATTTGGATTTCCTTAAACAAAAAATTTTTTTTCTCTAGCTAAGAATTTTAAAAAAATTTTAAAAAAAGGGAGTATTTGAAAAAAAACAAAACCGAATTTTTAAAGACAGTGAAAAAAAAAATATAAAAAAAACTGCCTTTGTTTCCGACGAAAAAAGGAAATGGAACCCAAATAAGACAGGGATGAAAGTTTTGGACAGGAATTGGGGGAACCCCGGGGCACACAACCAGGGTCACAATGGATTCCAAAACGAAATAGCTAGGATGATGATATTTTGAGAGGGGATTCGAAGTATAAATATTGATGAATTAAAATCCCACAATCATGCTACAAAATAAACTGGAAAGCCCCCATTTTAAAGACAATATACAAAATTTTTTGGGATAAGAAAATTTAAATACTAAATCACAATCAAAAATTTGAAAAAGTCTCAACGAGTTTATAAATGGAATTTTAAAAAAATCCCGAATTTTTTTACTGAAGGAGTAACCCTTTTTCAAAACCGAAGGATAATGATACGAAGAAACCCCCCAAATAAAAATTGTTCCCAAATTTCAGTCTACCAAAAAATATATAAAATAAATTTACTTCAGGGATAACCAAAAAAAGTATATAACATGGGGAAGAAACAAATTCATGGCCGGAACAGAAAGGATGCTGTTCAGAACTCACAGGGATGTAAAAACAACTTTTTTTGAATCCCCGTAAAGAAAACAGGCACACAATAAAAAAAAGGGAAAATTCACGTAAACTACATTGACTACAAAAAAGCTTTTGGGCTCAACACCAAAACCATGGCTTATTCGATTTTTTCAAAAAAATATAAAATCAACCCAGTAATTGTAAACTTTTTGAAGACCCCTAATGAAAACATGGAGAAAAAACACTAAAAAATAAAAAATGAAAAAACCCGGGAGATAACTTTTAGATCCAAACCCCAAATTTTAAAAAAGGCATTTTCCAAAGGGGACTCATTAAGTGCAAAATGGTTTTTTCTGTAATTAAACCCCTGTCGCATATGCCCTTTAAAGAATCAACATAAAGAATTTTAAAATTAAAGGGCAATAAAATGGAATGTCACAAAATTTTTTCACCTATTTACAGGGATGATCCCAAAAGTTGGGAGCATTTAAATTTTGCTCAACCCTTAAAAGGTTTTTGTCAATCCAAAATTAGAATTTAGTCAAGATATCTGCATGGAGTTTGGGGTAGAAAAGTAGACGCTAAAATTCGAAAAGGGTAAAGGTTTTCGCAAGCAGAAGGTTTTCCCCTAGATGATTGGGAAAAAGGAAATTTGGAAAAATGGACGATAACGATGTATCCAAAAATTTAAGGATTCTCACAAGCTGGCCCGAATTTGGAAAAAAAATGATGAAAGAAAAATTTATAATACAAAAAGAAAAAAGAAATTTAAAATTTTACCTAAGACGCAAATTAACGGTTTAAAAACAAGATTTAAGCAAAAAATTTCATATCCCAACCGTACTGACATATTATTCGGATCATTAAAAATGGACGCAGACAGACATCCACGCGTTGGAAAAATTAACTCGTACTACACCACCAAACCAAATACATCATCCTAAATCGCAATAAGAGAGTACATTTCCCAGAGAAAAGGAGGAGGGCCTAATTGATCTAAACCCTTTTTAATTTAAAAAAATAAAAATTTTTAAGAAAATATTTTTTTTACAAAGAGCAACCAATCCACACTACATAGGGTGTGGTGTTAGCTGACAAATCATTAACCCCACTCATCTCGCAAAAAAAAATTTTTAATTAAAGGGCCCTCATAACTGCGCTGAAAAAGAGTTACGTCCTCAAAAAAGACCCACACAAGAGACATTATGATAAACTCCACAAAGATCACAGATATTAAAGCATAAAATAGGTGGTTAAAAAACGGGAACTTTTTGGGAGAAACAGACGGTTTTATTGGCTATTCAAGACAGAGTGATTGCGCAAACAACTAAAAAAAAATCATAATACAAAGCGCAGAAACGATCAATGTAGCGACGACGTGAGAAACTAGGGCGCTTCAACCGTTAGGTCATTTTCGCGCCCGGTAAATAAAAGGAAAATGAAAAGTGAATGCGTATTTTTTGATTTTTAGTTTGTTTTCAAGGGGTTATAAATAACAAAATAAATTGATGAAAAGAAAAGTAAAAATAAAGTTATTTTTAAATGAAAATAAGAAAAGAAAGAATGTGTAAGATTAAATTAATTTTTTTAAATAGATTACTATGGATGAGAAATTTAAAAGTTTTCGCCGTTATATAGATGAATTTTTTCATATGTTTGGGGAGAGATAAAATTGGGGGCGCAAGGCATCAATTTGGCACATTTGCGCATATGTCAGGGTTAAGGTACTCACATGTGTCACATAGGGGAATAATTTTTCTCTGGTAAGAGATTCCGTTTTTTAGGCGTTTTTAGGGCCATACAAATTTCTGGGGACAATACCACCTTTCTCTACGTGAGAGTCGAACTGGGGGGACAAATTTTGTTAGTCATGTGGGCATCCCTATCAATTTTTTATTTTGCAACACATCCACATCTTGTGCAAATCCACAATCTTTGCTTGTATCCACTCTTGACATCTGGAACGGGAACTAATTGAATCAACGTCGGACGCGGGGAAAGTTCCTTAGCAGCCGATCAGCGTTTTTCATTTCCCTCATGCCCACGTGTCCAGGTATCCAGCAAAACTCTATATATCTCTTAGAGGTTAGTTTATCAATATAGAATTGGATGTCTTTACAAAATGATGACTAGAATCATGAGTTTTATAGCTTAAGTGAACTTAGGCTATCGACACAAAGGTATTCTCCACAACGACAGGTAGAATGTTTTAAGGCTTCCGGATGGAAAAAAACCTGCAGTAAAACTGAACCAGTGCTTACCTGAAACGTTCATTTAAAGGTGGGCAAAAAAAGGGCCCTTTCCCAAACCTGTTGCAATTTTTGGAGCCATCGTGTACCAAAGTAACCCTTTGATTTTCATGGAAAATCTTTCAAAATTTAATTTTGAATACACTATCGCAAGTAGAGTTTTTATAAAAACGAAAAAGGGTCAAATATAATAATCGGCCTGGTGAAAACCAGGGGGGGTTATTGCTAAATACAAATTAAAAAATTTTTGGCAGAGAAAATTTATAAGATTAAAAAAAGTTTACATTTTAAATCCCTTTGGAAGAGATGCCTTGGGTTTTGTTATCAAAAGTGTTGACATATTCGTGTTAAAAACATTCGTTTTGCTGGAGGTTAGGCATAGTTTAAATTTTTCTTAATACGTCCCCATCAGAGGTTTCCCCCTTCTCTAAGGGGGAAAACCCTGATCGGCATCAAGCTGACTCCCGGGCTTGTTCAAATGCACCAAACAATACGAAGACCACATGGTGGACAGTGTCAAAATTTTAAGGGTTGTGTTAACTTGCTGAAAGTTAAAACATCCAATCCATCTTGGAGCAACTAGAGCGTAAATTCTCACATAAAGTCCTATCTGCACCCCAGATGTTTTACTGAGACTTTCAATAGGTTGATTTTCAACATGATTTTTGCGTAACCAACAAAGTGGTCTTTCCAATTTAGCTTTTTTTTCAAAAACCATGGGCCCAGAAGGGGGGACATTTTTTTTTGAATAGAAATTTCTTGTTTAAAAGAAGTTTGGGTCATTTTGATTTCCCGAAACGCAAAAGTAATTCCTGAGTTTTTTTCGGGAGAATCGTGTCCCCCCCTTTCGAGCCCATTACTTTATTGTTCAAACCAATTTGGGGACGTGTCTTTTAGCTGTTTTATAATTTCCGATCGAAAATTCCCAGGTCATCTACAAAAGGCCCGGGTCTTTGGGAAAAAAGGGGTGACAAAGGCCTTTTGGTACATTTTTCCCTAACGGTTTTCCCCAAAAAAAAATTGTTAACACGCACTTTTTTGAAAATTTATCTTTTAAAAAATTTTTTTAAAATTGGGATTCCCTCAAAACCCCCTCGTGAAACTGTTAAAAATATTATATCTCCATTTGTATCGTTGCTTTTTCAATGTCCCAAAAAAAACCAACAAAATGTTGTTTTCAACAAAACCCTTCTTGAAAAACGTCTCTAATCGAACCAAGTGGTCGTGGGGGCAACGACGTTACGAAAACCACATTGGACTTCCCAAAAACCGCGTGTCTCCAGCATCCCTTAGTCGTTTGTTTATCATCTTTTCGAAAAATTTTTAAAAACAACTTGTCAAGAAATAGGGCAAATGAAGTCGGCATCGACTTTTTTCTTTTGTGGGGTTTTAGAGTGGAATTAAATGGCATACGCCAAAATCGGGAAATATGTCAACAACCAAAAATTTAAAAAAAAAATAATAAAATTCCAATGAAGGGGTCAGCGGTGCACAAAAATGTCGTTGTGCATTTTTCTTCTCCCCCAATGTGCGACGTAATAGCTTAACGCCCTACGGATTCCCCCAAAAAGAAAAGCTCTGTTTATGGCTTATCGTTTTTTAGATGAGAAATTTAAATTTTCGAGCTTTTGTCAACTGCTTGTGTGCTAAAATTTTGCATCATATGTGCTTCTGCTTACCAGCAAAATGTGTACCCAGTACTGAAAACCCCATCGCTGGGTGTAACTAAATTGCCCGCCCTCCTGATGGGGTATGGGTTTACCTGACGTCCACTAATTAAATTTTAAACCTTTTTCCCCACCATCGTGGAAAAGGTGCTGTAATTTTTTAAAAAATCATACTCTTGCCATACTGCCTCTTATATTTGATAATTGTCTCGTTTTTCCCCTCTCTGCTTGAAATTTTAAATTTTTAAAAGTAGGAAATGTTTTAAAATTTTTAAAAACGCTTTCTTTTCCTTGATGGCCAAGACAATCTTTTTTCCACCAGGGGACGACACGACGGGCGTTTTTCACCACTAGTCAGTGGTATACTGGCATATGCTGCATCAAGCAAGCATTTACTTACCATATTGACAAGCACGTTGGGGTCACGAGAACTAGTAAAGTCCACCTTGAGCAAAGAGACTTCACTAATTTCCTGGAACTTTCCCCAATCAGCTTGCGCAAGTCTCCATCCCTGACCTGGATTGTGTTGTGTGGCCTATTGTAGTTTAATACATTCACCTGAATTAGTTTTTTTTTGTTTATTTGGATTAAGGACGCGTCAATTAACCATTTGTTCATAATGCACCACTCTAGCCTAAGGGGGGTGGGGAGGAGGGGCCCATGCTGGTCAGAACCAGCCACGGGTAAGGGGAGGAAGGGGGGGTTTCTCACGTCGCGGTCGTCATCGTCTTTGTCATCGTTTGTTGTGTCTTTGTCATCGTCGCCGGGGGGTCGTCAAGGGAAGGGGGCAAGGTCCCCGACGACGATTGCCAAAGCTCGCCACTAGTTTCGGGCAGTAAGATACTCCGCTCTTACTAGCTGATGTTTGCGAGGTGGACTTTTTCATTTGAATCGCCTTTTATGATAAGCAGAGCCATGCTGTGGGCCAGTTCTACCCCGGGGCAAGACCGGGTCGCACGTGTCTTGAATAGTCCAAGACTTTGAGAAATATCATGAGCTGCCAAGAATCGCAAGTTCTTTATTGAGCCAAATTTCTCAAAACGACGACGTGAGAAACTAGGGCGCTTCAACCGGTTAGGTCATATAACGCCGCCTGTGATACATAAGTTGATGAGATGAGTTAATGGTGTGTTTGATGATTAGATTGTTTCCTTAGTGTATATAATTATAACAAAATAAAATGATAATTATAACAAAACAAAAGTTATTTATGTGAATGAAAATAAATTTATTAAAGAAATGTGTATAATGTGAATTGAATTTTGTTAAATAGATATTTTGAGATGAAAAATTTAGAAAGTTTGTCGCCGTTATCAAATGATAGAAGTTACCAAAAATATAATGTAAAATATCTTGTGGTCCAAAGACTTGCTTTTTGGAAACAATGAAGGTGATCATTGTCAAGTCACTTCATATAATAGTCACTTGTTAATTATATTCTTGTAAAAGGCTTTTTTTTAAACCATTCCAGCAACCAGTTTAGCCAGAATCGCTGGCCAAGTGAAACTGACGAATTAGCCAGTTAGGCTATCAGATACGCACTTTTGTGGGCTCAATTGTCCGAACAAGCTGAGAGTGGGCTCAAAAAATTCGTAATTTTCTCCTGATTACAAGGCTTACCCGGAAAGCGAAATCGGTAGCTTTTAGATTTAACAGCCAAAAACGGCAAACAAGGATAATATTTCTTAAACAGATTACGAATTGGCCTATTAACGTTGGGTAAGGTGGGAAAAAATGTGATATTTTAACCTCAAACAGAAAACAATATCTGAAATTGAAAAAAGTACTTTTTACCTTTTAGAGCGAAAAAGGGTTAGAGGTAATATATATATATGAAAATGAATACAATTGTCCAATAACGCTGGGTAGAGTAGTAATTACTTCAATATTTCAAGACAATACAGAACATGTAATGAGTAAATCAAAATATGTCGATTACAGCTTGGAACCAAAAAAACGGCAAAAAAGGCACTATATCAAATAGAATACTAATTGCCCGAAAACGCTGCGATAGGTTGCAATAAATTCGTTGAATCAATATAAATTAAATGTGGAAATCGATTTCAGTACCCTTTAACTTTGGGGGCCGGTAAAGGCAAAAAGGCATTTTGTCACACAGGACCAGTTCAGAAAAGGAAATAAAAAAAAAAAATACAATACAATGGCTTATATATGTACGGTTATTAAAAATCGGAGCGGATTCTTATTTTATTTTGATTAAATCTATTAAAGTCAAAGCAAAGTTAATGTTACTTGATCAACAGGAAAGGCAAAGCAGTAAAGTGTGTAACTTTTGAAATGATCAGTGATAATTAGTGTCCACTCCACCACTCAATGTGCGGTGCAGCTGGCCTACAATACAAAATGTAAAAACAGTAATCGTATTTTATCTAGTTGCCCGTTAGTGCGCCGCAGCCAAGCCGCGGTGCGCTATACACACTCAGGCACCTTATACAACAAGCAGAGTTGGGGTGTTTTCGAGGTGTCACCCAGCCGTCATGAAACGTGATGTGAACTTGAAAACTATCAAAATCGAGGGAATTTAGGTACCCGACAACACATGCCAAATTTGGTTGGGGTACGAGCATTCATTCTTGGTGAAAATATGACTTGAAACATGCTCAAAATCACTTTAGGATGTTAGTTACTACTACTATCTTATTTGTCAGTTTCAATTGCCCAGCGATTCTGACCAAACGGTTGGGGCTACAACGTTCATATTTTACATGGACATAAAAGTGTTGTAGTTCCTTTTGAAAAAAAAAAGTTGAAAAAGTTTGCTGGAAGGTTTCCAAATAAAGGTTTCAATTCCAGCCTTATACAAGAATATAATCAAAAAGTAGCTATAGCTACTTGACAATGATCGCCTACATTGTTTACAAGAAGCAAGTCTGTAGGCCACTTGATATTTTACATCCTATTGTTATTGGTAATTCCATAGAAATTAAATCAACATTGATAAATTATTATATTTTAACAAATAACTTTTCAATGGAACTTGGAAAAGTAATGAGATCTCACACATAACAAAATCTTGTAAAAATACAGCCAAACCTTACACACTCAAAAGAAATTAGATCTAAAAAAGGGCCAAGCTCGTCGACTCTTCCACATTTGCGCATTCTTGTTTCATAAACGTACAGTGTCCCGTAACAACATCCTTGAAAAGCTTGGCAAAATAGAATTTGCATGACCATTATTTTTAAAAATTAATAAAAAAAAAAGAACCTGGATGAACTATTACTTTTAAAATTAATATTGCAAATTCTATTTTGCAAAGCTTTTCAAGGATGCCGTTACGGGACACTGTACGTTTATGAATTAAGAATGCGCAAATGTGGAAGGGTAGATGAGCTTGGCTCTTTTTTTGGATCTCATTTCTTTTGAGTGTGTAAGGTTTGTCTGTCTTTTTACAAGTTTTTGTTATGTTTCTAGTTTATATAATCAATGTGCAAACTACTATTGTATAACACTCACGCATGTTAACTAACGCTATTTTAGATGAAATTGCGACCTCTAGTGGGCCCTCTTATCCATTTTTGTGCTGAAAGAGCTAAAAGCTACCGATTCATATTTCCTTTATATTTTTTATGATCTCGTATTAGCATTTGTGTTAGTGAATGGTTAAATCGGTCATCTTAAAATCTTTTCTAAATTGCCTTTTTTTGTCGTTTTTCGCTCCTAAAAGCTATAAGCTACCGATTCCTATTTTGTATCTATTTTTATGTATTTTTCTATCTCGTGATGGTATGAGTGTAAGCGCATTGTTAAATCGGGCTTCATAAAATCTATTTTACATGTTGCCTTTTTTGGTAGTTTTTGGCCTATAAAAGCTGAAATTTACCGATTTGTGATTCATCTTTATTTCTTTATGATCTCGTGTGAGCATTAGCGTTAGAGTTTAGGTTTGTATGTCTTCTTAAAGTCTTTTTACACTTTGCCGATTTCGACCGTTTTTTGCCCCTTTAAGCTAAAAGCTACCAATTTCGTTTTCCGGGTTGCCTCTTCTGTAATCAGGGGAAAATTATGAATTTTTTGAGCCCTCTCTCAGCTTGTTCGGACGATTGAGCTCATCTTCTCGAAAATGGGGACGTATCTGATCGTCTAAGTAGCCAGTAGCTAACATCCTTAAAGTGATTTGAATATGTTTCAAGTCATTTTTTCACCAAGGAGTGTTCGTACACCAACCAAATTTGGCATGTGTTGTCAGGAACCTTAATCCCTTTGATTTTGAAGAGTTTTTAAGTTCACATCACGTTTCATGACGGCTGGGTGACACCTTGAAATCACCCCAACTCTGCTTGTAGTATAAGGTGTCAGAGTGTTTAGTGCACAGCGGCTTGGCTGTGGCGCGCTGACGGGCACCTAGATTTCAAAAAATTACTTAATTGTAGTTAATTGTTGTGTGCATCTATGAAACTAGATTTATTTAGTTGTCTCCCTTTGTAAATCAGTTTCTTAACTGAATAGGATAGACGTTAAATAAAAAAATTAATTAATTAATTAATAAATGATTAAATAAATAAAATAAATAAATAAAATAAATAAATAAATAAATAAATAAATAAATAATTAAATAAATAAATAAATAAATAAATAAATAAATAAATAAAAATGAAAATAAAAATGAAAAACTAGGGCACTCTAATTAAGTACGTCATATTGCGTTGCCAGTGATATTGTTACATATTATTTATTGGATGAGCGAACCGAAGACTTCAATTCCACTGAATCCCCAAAAATTTAGCTCTGGTGTTTTTTGTTTTGTCTTTTCGTTTGTATTTTTATCTGTTAGTTCGCGCTCAACCGGGTAAACGGCATATGCGATCTTGATCAAAATTTGAGGGAATTATGAATTGACTTCGTCGTCGGGGAGTTCGTCCAGGGAAGAGAAGAGGGTTCAACGATGATTGCAAAAGCTCGCCTCCAGTGTCAGTGACTAAAATACCCCCCTACGAACTAGCTGATGTTTGTGAGATGGACGTTTCCTCTTTTCTCGAATTTAACAACAAGCGACAACGACGACGTGAGAAACTAGGGCGCTTCAACCGGTTAGGTTATATTGCGCCGCCTGTGATAGTGAAAGTTGATGAGATCAGTTAATGCAGGTGTGTTTGATGATTTGATTGTTTTCTAAGTGTATAAATAACAAAAAATGATGTTAAAAGTAATAGCAAAATAAAATATTATATGTTTGAGAATGAATAAAAAATTAATTAAAGAAAGTGTGTATGATGTAAATTAAATTTTGTTAAATAGATTACAATGGATGAGAAATTTAGAAAGTTTGTCGCCGTTATCATATGATAGAAGTTCTTCATATGAATTAAAGGGGCTAAAAAACCCAATTTTTTTTTTACCATTTGATCTATAGCCAATACTATACTTAAATGATCGTTTAAAAAATTATATCTTGTAACTGTGATTTAACACGAATTTTTTACTTTTTTGATCTAGAAATTGGCGAAAATTGGTGTTTTGGAAAATTTCCTAAATCGGCTTTAACCTGCTTCTTTTTTGGTCCACATAGATACAAGAGCATAGTACCAATCTAAAATGCCCCATTATAACATCGTGTCTTGAAACTGTGCCCAAATATACCCTCAAACACGCAAAAATATGCTTTCCAAAATCACACCCCATCTTGGTAATCAGCATATTTTGACCGAACTACTTGCGCAAATTACAAAACAAAATATAGAGAATTTACAGAATAGGCTGTCGAGTACGTCAATAATGGCCAATATTTTTTTGGATCAAAATCCTCCAAGGTCACGGGGCATAAAGATCGTCCCCATGTTATTTCTTATGGGAGATTTTTGCCGATGGGACCTAGCTCGAAAAATGTCATGTTTGACCATTTTTTGGGAGGTCATGGTGGCCCCAATATTTTTTCTGATAACGAGTATAAGGGGAGGAAAGGGGGTTTCTCACGTCGTGGTTGTCATTGGATGCCATATGCGCCGAGCAAATCCTACACCGGGCCCAGACGGGGTAGTGGAAATATTTAGTTCTATAACATGCAAAATTTTGTGGATGAATTAAATTTTATGAGTGATAATTTAGTAGATTTGTTGGTAAGAAAATTCTGGGGACACTGAAACAAGTCCTCCATTTCCTGACTACGACCGCAAAGCTCGCCTCTATTTTGGGTGAAAAATATATCCCATTCCTATTGGCGATTTTTGGGAGATGGACCTGCTCTTTCCTCAATTTGAAAATCAGCAGGCCATGCTCAGGGTCATAGCAACCCGGGGCCTATAGGACCTGGACGGGTGGACGTGAGGACAAAAAAAATGTTACAATAGAATATAGGCGACTTGAGAAATTAGGCACAAACAGTTATGTTGTGCTTCGTAAGATATTTAAGTTTTATGAATTCAAGTTGTATTTTTAAATATGCTGTATTTTCAATAATAAAATAAAAAAAACAACTTAAACTGTTTTAGCAGTTTTAATTTATTTTTATTAATGACGCGTCACCCGTAAGGTAATAATGCGCCACTCAATCCTATAAGGGATGTATGGAGGAAATGCTTACGCTGGTGGAACCAGCCACAGATTGGGGATTGGGAGGGGTCCGAAACCACGACTGCCAGAGCTCCCCCTTTTTTTCAGGGAGTACTCCCATTTGCTAGATGAGTTTGCGAGATGGTCTTATCTCTATCCTCGCCTTCTACTATTAGCAGAGCCATGCTCTGGGCCACATTATACCCCGGGCGCAGACAAGGCAAGATCGCCTGAATTAAAAAAAATATAAAGTGAGTTATATACACGGTTTTTCTCATTGAAGGGGATTTTGAGCAACATCTTTCATTACATTTTTTTTTTGGGAACTCATGTCTTACTTTTTTGACTCAACTATTTTGTTTTGATATTAGGAGGGCGTTCATTTCTTTTTCAATTTTTGTTACACTACCTTCATGGACACCAGCTGTTGAAAGGAATTTTATTTCTAAACAAATAACTTCTTACCATAACATGCATAACTTGAGTTTCATTGGTATCTATTTTAAATTTTAGCGATGGAGCCCGCCTGTGGGAAAAGCCTACATTAACAGAGTGATGCAAAGTATAAAAATTTTTTTCCTTAAGTAAATGGCCTCCGATTCAAAACCATGGACCGAACAAGCCCATTGCATTTATAACATTCCCAACAATGTGGATCTTTAATTTAAAAATGGGGTTTTTTTGTTAAGGGCGCGTCAACGTTGTGTATTCGCCACTCTGCATAGGTAATATGGGGGAAGTCGCATGCGGTCAGAAAACCCAAACGGGTAGGGTGAAGTGGGGAGGTTCAAAGCAAAACTCTACCCAGGGCCCAGACAGGGAGGAATGTGAATGAAGTTAAAGATAAAATATTTGTTTTATTGTCACCTAATAACGCAAGATTATTAATTTTCCGTTAAGTTTAGAATAACATGAACTCAAGGAGAATCTTACACGACGACGTGAGAAACTAGTGCGCTTCAAACGGTGAGGTTGTATTGCGCTGCCTGTGACAGTGTTTAATAAAATTTTGAGTTTTTTGTTTGTTATATTGGTTTCTTAGTAACTTAAAGAAGAGAAGGTGATGAAATGTTAGTAATTAGAAAGAAAAATATGTTATTTGAAGGAAAAATAAAAATTTGAAGCGTAAATTTTTTGATTTGGCCTCACATAAAATATTTTGCGATTGATGGTTCAAAACTTTTCAGGTGCTCGACAGACATATTTTTATTTTTTAGTTTAAAGGCGCGTCAACTGCAATTATTTTGCGGCAGTTACCTAGGAGATAAAAGGGGCGAGGGGAAGATGAGGGCAGTACCCGCCACAGGTTCATTGCTTCGTCATGTTCTTGAGTCATTGAAACATCGTCGGGAACATTGTCAAAGGAAAAAACCCGGGAGATTTACGCGACGACGATTTTGGCAGAAGCTCGCCTTAGTTTCCGGGAGTATATTCCTCCCCTACTTAACGTACCGATGTTGGCGATGTGGATTATTTCTAGACCGCCTTGTACGATAAGAGAGCCGAAGCGATCTATATCTAGGACGGCCTTGATCTGGAAGCAGTTTACCCTGAGCCCCAGAAGAGTTTTATCGCGAAAAACGACGCAAGGTCGAATATAATAATCGACTCTGGTGTTAACCAGGGCAGGTTGTTGCTAAAACAAATTCAAAACCTTTTGGGCGTATTCGATTCTTTAAGATTAAACAATACTCTGCGTCGCAGGCCCCATTGGCGTCATGGTTGCCATAGTTTGTTTCCAACAGTGTCGACACACATTTCGTATTATATAATATATCCAGACTTGTGGATGTTGCTTAGAGCAAAGCTTGTCTAATTCGAATACGTAGTTTTTTGTCATTTAGATTAAGGACGCGTTCTCAAAACGTCTTATGTGTCATAATGCCACACTTAGCCTGAAGGGGGGTGGGGAAGGAGGGGCCCATGTTGTGGTTTACTTTGATTAAGGGGACGCGTCAACCGTTAGGTCATAATGCACTACTCTAGCTAAGGGTGGGGTGGAGGAGGGGCCATGCGGTCAGAACCAGCCACGGGTTAAGGGGAGGAAAAGCGGGGTTTTCACGTCTGCTGTGTTTTCATCGTCTTTGTCATCGTTCGTTGTTGTCATGTAGGTGACGTCGCAAGGGGGGTCGCTCAAGGGAAGGGGGACAACGGTCCCCACCGATTAACGATTGCACAGATTTTGGTTTATGGAATTAAGGAGCGTCAACCGTTAGGTCATAGTGCATCCACTCCTAGCTAATGGCGGCGGGGGGGTGTGAGGAGGGGGCCCATGCTGTCAGAACCAGGTACACGGGTAAGGGGAGGAAGGGGATGGTTTTCTCACGTCGCGATCGTCATCGTCTGTGTCATCGTCGTCGTGTCATGTCATCGTCGCCGGGGGGTCGTCAAGGGAAGGGGAAAGTCCCCGACCGACGTAGTGCCAGAGCTCGCCTCTAGTTTTTCGAGGAGTTAAATACTCGCTTTTCTAGCTGATGTTGCGAGGTGGGGATCTTTTCACAGACCTTGGAATCGCTTTTTACGATTGCAGAGCCATGCTCTGGGCCAAATTCTACCCCCTGGCCCAGAGGGGGGCAAGATGACCAGAGCAATCCGCCATCAGTTTCGGGGAGGTAAGATATTCTGCTCTTACGAGCTGATGTTGTGAGGTAGACTTTATTGTCTCTTGAATCGTCCTCGATACGATTAGCAGAGCGCCATGCCTCTGGGCAATTCTACCCGGGCCCAAACGGGGGACGATTGCCAGAGTCGCTCTAGTTTCGGGGAGTAAGATACTCTGCTTTACTAGGCTGATGTTTGCGAGGTGGACGCAGTTTTCTCTTGAATCGACTTTTTACACGATGTACCCATCCGAAGAGGGTTTCGCACGTTCTGCAACAAGGACCATACCTGACTCGGAACAATCGGCATACAAAACGACTACCGGGCTTGATCGAAATGACCCAAGAAGCTAGACGAAGACTTACAAGGTGGACAGTGTTCGAGACGTTTGAGGGTTGTGTCATGTGTCTGAAGCATTTTAGCCTTTTTCGTTCAATATAAAACTAACGCTCATCCAAACAAAGCGCAATCAAAAGGCGATTTGCGAAGCTTCCAGTTTCTTAGTATCGAAATTATAGTGAATAACCAAAAAAAATAGATGTTAAATAAATAAATAATAATAAATAAATTTATTTGAGTCTACCCACTCATTATATAACTGATTTTCAGTGGGGAACTTTAATCAAAGCGACCAGCCAACCTGCAGGCCGCGCCGCAAATCGACGAGTGAGCGCGATTAACCCAACCAAAGATCGATATTTTTAATAGGAAATGTATGTAGCAACAGTGGTATGACAGTCAGGTGCGAACCCCCTGCGAACAACGCCAGAATCAACAGGCCGATGTCAGAACAACTCGCGAAAATTTATTATGTGTTCACGTTTGCTAGGACGCCTTCAAAGTCACCGTTCTTACAAACTGCCTAAACAAGAACTGATGGACTTAAGTACAATCAGAAGTTAAAAAACTTCTGACTCTATGGGAATCGAACCCTGGACCTTCTGAATTGAAAAGAAGATATCGCTAACAACAAGAAGAAGGAAAAAGAAAACTTATTTACATCCATGAAAAATTAAAGTTTTTTTTGTAACAAGAATAACCCTTAAACTTTAAAAGTTTTAGGCCTTTAAGGGCGCGATAGCCGTTAGGTCAAGGTCTAAGCCACTTAGCCTAGGGGATGTAAGGAGGACACAGCTGTGCTTGATGATATGATAAGTAGGGGAAAGGGGTATCTTATGTAACAGCCTCTGGTTCTGGGCGGATTTTTTTTACAAAATACAACCTCAGTCGTTGGCGAGATACAGCGGGCTTAAGTGCTCGGGACCAAATTCGACCCGGGCCGAGAACATATGTGTAGGTATACATCACATGTGAGATGTAGGCATATGTCATATGTATATGCTTGTCTCCGAGAATATGCGAAAGTCACAACACAGCGCACATTGATTTTAGGATAAATCAATTATACATTTCGAGTTTAAATTCACCAAAAATAGCAAATTTTAGAACAACTTTTTAGCAATTGTACTTGAACGGACGACGTGCGAAGATTAGGGCGCCTTCAACCATGTATGTCAATTTTTGCGCCGCCTGTGACAATGTTTTATAATATACGAGTTTGTTGTTTTGTTTGATACATTGCTTGTCTAAGTTACGAAAAGGAAAGGAGTTGAGGTGATGGAGGACGTAATATAGAAAAGAGGAAATGTAAATATGTTATTTATTTGAATAAATAAAAAAGATTTCTATGCGTGATTTTTTAAGTTTTGGCCTGACCACAACTGGTTAATAGCCATTGATGTTGACATTTCAGGTGCTGACAGGAAAATGTCTAGCGTGGCCAGAAGTGCCGGCGAGTAAGCCATCACTTTACCTACTAAGTATTGCTGCGTTCGAATGGGAAATTATGAAAGTTGTCGCCGATATCATATGATAGCCATTGGGTTTATTTGGATTAAGGAAGCGTCAATCGTTGAAGACAAAATGCACAAACTCTAGCATAGGGAATATGGGGGATTTTTTTATTTTGGTTTATTTGGATTAGTAACGCGTCAACCGTTAAGTCATAATGCACCACTCTAGCTATAGGGGAGTGGGGAGTAGGAGCCCATGCTGGTCAGAACCAGCCACAGGTAAGGGGAGGAAGGGGGGTTTTCTCACGTCGCGGTCGTCACCGTGCTTTGTCATCGTTCGTTGCTGTTGATTGTGATCGTCGTCGGGGAGGTCCACAATGGAAGGAAGCAAGGACCCCCGTCGACGATTCCAGAGCTGCCTCTTAGTTTTTCGTTTTGCTTTTGCGGGAGTTATATACTACCCTTCGTACTAGCGATTGTTTGCGACGGGCACGTGTGTTTTTCTTGTGGAACAGCCTTTTTACGATTCAGGCCCAGATCAAGCTCTGTTGCTATTCTACCCGGGCCCCAGAGGGGATTATTCCGGGCCTGTGTAAAACTAAAGTAATCTTTGATGTTTCAACAGAATGTTTTTAATTATGTGTAACATGAGGGCGCGCAACCGTAGGGCATTACGCACCGCCAAAAAAATTTCAAACAGACCAAGCACCAGACGAGCAAAAAGTATACGGCGCTCGGTTCACACCGGAAGTAGAGTTAACACGGATTGCTCGCAGACTCTCCCCTCCCCCCCCCCCCCGCTACACCGTGGGAAATGAACACTTTTAATAAGGATGGCCCGGTAGTAGGTGACTAACCAGGTATTTAGGGTGTAGTAAGTGATCAGAAGGTTTGCTCTAACTTTATTAATTGGGAAACACTCCCGTAGGTCCGATACACCCCCCGCTGAGATTAGATTGTTAATTTCTGGATGATGTCCATATGATAAGGACGCATCCGAGGGCTGTTACAAGACTCAGTGCCAGCAATTCGCATCAACTACTGAAAGAAAACCTCGGGAAAACCTTGACAGTCAGGATTGCTGGTGGTGGGATGCGAGCACCCGTGACCTCCCCTCATAGAGTCTCACAAGCTACTTGACTATCTCTTTGCTCAGATTAGAGTGTCTCGGAAATACGTTGCGACTCGCACGTCTATGGTGAGGAATTGAGAGATAGCGTGCTGATTGATGGACATTACTTTGGCACACGACGCCGTCTGAGAAGAAACTAGGCGCTTCAAACAAGTATGGTCATATTGAGCAGGCATGTGTTATTGTTAAATGAAAATGAGTTTTGGTGGTTTTTGTTAACATTTTTTCTTAGTTAATGAATGAAGATATTTGATAGAGATAATAGTGATAGCAAAAGAAAAGTTATTTATTTCAAAAAAATAACTAACAACTAAACTAACAAACAACTAAATGACTAAAAAACTACTATTACTACTACTATATATTAATGTCAATAAAATTTTTTGTAAACCTTTAAAATTAGATATAGTTTTCTCTATCATATGATAGAAGACTCTCTCAATCCCAATATTCATGTTCTATGACACGTTTCCGATGTGTTCAGAAATGTTTTAAAACAATTTGAGACAGGACAAATCAACGAACCTTTCACATCTGGTTGTCTGAGTGCGAAACTTGGTTGGCGACTACATCAACTGAAGCCGTGGACCCCTGAAACAAGACAAGGATAGGGAGACTTAGACTGGATGTTTTTGTTTATTTTTTTATTTGGATAAAGGGCGTGTCAACCGTAAGGATATAATGCAACACTTTAACCTATGGTATGTGGGAGGAGGAGCCCATGCTGGTCAGAACCAGCCACGGGTAAGGTTGTGGTCGTCACAGTCTTTGACTCTGAAGTGAGATCAATCCATACAGCGACAGACACTTCAGTGCGCACTCAGTGGGCACGTTGTGGATGCCGCTGGAACATGCCGTTAGTGGTTCCCATGTTAACAGTAGTAGCTTGGACTAGAATGCTGGTGCTGGCTGTAATATCACTAATATCGTGACAGCTTGGGTCACTTAACGTCAGTAGTAGCAGTGCTGAGCAGAGGATTTTAGTCTTAGACGACGTGAGATACTAGGGTGCTTCAACCGGGCAGGTCATTTAACACCACCTGATATCGTTTATTACTTAATGATTTTTGAATTGTTTGTTTGATTGTTTATATTTGGCTATGTTTTTACTTGATTATTGAAGAAAATGATAGAGGAAAATAGTGATTACTAAAAATCTATATTTTTGGTTTATTTTGATAAGGGCGAGTAAACCGTTTGGTCATAATGCGCCACTGTATTTTAGGGGATGTGGAGAGGAAAACCTTACTTTGTTCAGTACCAGCCACGCGTAGGAGTTCGAAATGAGAAATTTTTTACGTTGTGGTCGTCATCGTATCTATCATCGTTCGTGTTGTAATGGTCTTCGTCGTTGTCGTCGTCATCATGGGGCGGTCGTCAAGGGAAGGGGGAAGTGTCCCCGACGATGATTCCCAGGGCTCGCCTCTAGATTCGGGGAGTAAGATACTACCCTTCTTACTAGCTGATGTTTTGCAAGGTGGACTTTTTCTCTTGAATCGCCTTTTACAATTAGCAGAGCCATGCTCTGGGCCAATTCTAACCCCGAAACCAGACGGGGGAAAAAACTAGTTTCCAAAAATATAACTGCGAATCGGGAGCTCCTGTCGAGTCCCGAAGGAGCTCAACAACAGCTGCTCCAGCTGAGTATACAACAAACGTAGGATATGCTTCCAGACGAAAGTGAAAAAACCGGGGCGCTTCAACCGGATAGGTCACATTGCGCTGACTGTGATATTTTTTGTATGAAATGAGTTTATGGTTGTTTGATTATTATATTGTTTGAGAATAAAAGAGAAGATAATGATGAATATCATAGTAAAGAGCCCAAGAAAAATGATTTTAACATGAATCTTAATGTTTTTGACCAAAATAGAATAAGGGTAATCGAATCAAATTTACACTAGAAATTTAGAAAATTTGTCGCATTGTATTATGCTAGAACTTCTTTATATGATTTTGAGAGATCAAATTGCGTGCGCAAGGCATCATATTATAATAGTACATTATGCTTACATATAATGATGTACATATCATGTCACTCTCACATCTGAGAACACCCTATTCCCTGGTTAATAGAATATCCGTGAGTTAGGCGTGTGTGGCCTATACGAAGTCTAGACAATACCACCTCTTTTCTACGTGAGAGTCGAGACGAAGGAGGACGAATTCTATCAGTCAGTGTGGGCATCACACTACATAGTTTATTATTTTGCACCACATTCAAGATGCTGTCGCAAGTGCAACACTAGTTGCTTCAAACAAACAGACACGACTCTTATAATCCCAGGTTTAAATGTGGTTAGAGTTGGTGAGCATCGTTTAGTTTGGTTTATCAGGATTGAGGGTGCGTGCTGCAACTGGGTACGTCGTATTGCGCCGCATTTTGTATTGCTTTTAAAATAATAGTCCGTTGTTATTTTTTATTCGTTTCTTAGTTAATAAAAAGATCCTTTCATTATTAAGATGATATTTAAAAACAAATATATAATTATTACTACTTGATAGAAACACTAAAATATGAGGATGTGAAGTCAATTTATATTTGTAGTTATATACGGATCATAGAGCTACGAGTTGTCAGCAGGGACTCGAATGATCCGTGACAGCATGTTACGCCCCTATTTGTCGGGAACAATCTAGGTGACCTGCATGGCCGGGCTAAGCATCTAGTCGGGGTGGGGGTGGGTTGCTGGTGCAAGCGTGGAGATTGAGGAGATGATGGACGCCACGTAATTGAGTTTGTTGGAGGGAAACTAATCACGAATAAAATCCGTCTTTAATTAAATAAAGATATTAGTATATTAAACTGTTAATGGTGATGCATATTAGTTACATCAGTAGGGAACCTAGCAATGATAGTATACAAATCCACAGCTGATCTTCGTCTTTCTCGGCTGAGTTGTCACTGTCAAGTACATTCGACGTGCGATATTAAGTTCAAAGTTCACTTTCACTTCCTCGTGTAATAACTTCACACTATTGTTACCGTGAACAATAACAAAACATTTGCAAAGGAATACCATCTTGATATAAAACATTTAAATGAGGGAGGTATTAATAACGTGGTAAGTATCACTACAAAACCAGTTACTTACAAGTTACACTTAGCTTTATACAAGAGTATTTTTATATATTAAATAAGAATAAAGATCGATCTTTTAGTTAGTATACTTACCGTTAACAACACTTTTAATTAATCTTATAATATTGTAGACGTACAAACTACTGCCTTTCAAAAACCCTTCTGTTAGAGTACCAATTATTAAAGTACAGTTTAAGTAACTAAATTGGATTTGGAATGAATGGCAATAAAAGCTTAAATTTATTATCTCGGGGTTTTATTTTATCTAGAAACAGACTTAACTTTGCCAAGACTCAGCTCCAGTCGGAGAAACACAGAGAGAAGAAAAATAATAAAAATTTAAATTCATTCAAAATTCATTATTAAAATTCAAGGTTACAGTATTTCGTTAAATACGGTTTAAAACAAAAAAAGTTGATAAATGGTAAGTTGAACAGAATCAAGTTACCTACTTGAAGGGTAGGCCTCATCCAGACACAATTAAATTACTATGGGATGATTGTCAATTAGGGAACATATTGGATTTATATTGGATAGAAATAACAGATTAATAAACCTTCGAAAGAAAGTATATTAAGGTAAAAACACAAATAGCACACAAATGATGGTATACCCTGTTCTCCTAGCACTGATCAGTGATTTCTAATGATTAAATACCCCCATGTTATTTAATTAGGCTCATTACAAATGCCTGAATGAATTATGAAAATACTATATCAAATAACATGTGATTAGATACTCATCGTTTAGATGTTCAAGCTCGACTAGGGATCAGAACCCTCGCTGTATAGTTACAAGGTCCTTGGTTCGACGTTTGAGAAGTTGATCTCCAGTCTTCGCGTGTAGTTGGATGAGCGAAGCGAAGACTTCAATTTCACTGACCCCCAAAAAATTTAGCTCGGGTGTTTTTTTTTTTGTTTTTTTTTTTGTTTTTTTTTTTTTTTTTTTTTTTTTTTTTTTTTTTTTTTTTTTTTTCTGTTTGTTAACTCTCTACCAGGCAAACGGCATATCCGATCTTGATGAAAATTTGACAGGACCTTCGAAATCTCTGAACTTAGAGGTGTATTGTTTTTGGGTACAATCGAAGAAATATTTCTCATGAATATCGTACTTTTACGATTTTTTTCGATTTTTAGTGCGATATTTTCGTGACATTTGGGTTAATTCTGACCAAACGGGTGGGGCTACAACGTTCATATTATACATGGACATTAAGGTTATGGTGATGTAGTACTTTTGAAAGAAAAAGTTGAAAAAGTTAGCCAGAATCCATAGAAATAAAGCTTTTAATATAAGTTTTTTGATTTTTTGTGCGATATTTTCGTGCCATTTGGGCCAATTCTGACCAAACTGGTGGGGCTACAACGTTCATATTATACATGGACATTAAGGTTATGGTGATGTAGTACCTTTTAAAAGAAAAAGTTTAAATAGTTAGCCAAAATATATAGAAATAAAGCTTTTAATATAAGTTTTTTACGGAAAATAATACCAATTGACAGGTAACAAAAGAAACTTGACAACAATCAGCTACAATGCGTATTGCGTAGGCAGCAAAACAAGAACTTGCAAAAGTAAAGATATCCCATGCACACTAAACATTTTTAAAAGCTCATCCATCAACGCGGCGGGACTTTAGCGTTTTCCTAGTTACTGGAAGCGTAGCGATCACCATGCGCAGTAGTTTCCGATGTTCGCCTTCCCCGCGTCGCGCGCACGTAACACGGCAGCTCTTGATGCGCGGTCGTATCAAACTAATTTCAGACGGTCAGTTCAAGGTCGCGTCGCAACGAAATGACGTGTCGGGTTTATTCCCACCAATGTTCAAGTATAGCTCGGCTTATGGTTGAAATCCAATCTTCACAGTAAATACCCGGGTTCGCGGCAATACTAAATCAACAGTTCTCCATTAAAAGATATGTTCACCCTTGTCCCTGAAGCACGGAGGGATATCGTGGTGAGTGGTGACCACCGTGTCCCAATATGGCGTCGCTTGGTCAATTTTATGACGTAGCTAAAAATGGCGGCTAACAAGGTCTCTCTCTCATCCGCTTCACGGAAACTATCACTCTCAAAATGCCCAATTATCTCACAACTGAATTAATCTCGGTTCATCTCTACTTACAAGTGTGGCAGAGTCGTAAACTCGCAAGCTATGCTCTCTCGAAAGCGTACGTAAGTTGTACAAAAGTCCCGGACATTGGACACAATGTGGGGAGTACTGCAAATCCCGGCAATGGCGGCTTAGAATCCCGGAAATTGTTCCACAAAGATATGAACACTCTTCAACTGATTCAACTCGTAATTCAATTCAAAATACGTCGTTAGAAGCAAATGGACCGCGCCACTAAATATTGATGAGATAAATAGGTTAGTATCAATACCTGGTTTCAAACGCCGTTTGGCTAACTATTAGCTACGTCGCACTACAACGTGGTCGCCAACACGAAATATACCAACTGGATAATCGGGCTAATTACCGCTTAATCCTTCGAGATCGCGATAAACGTGATTATACCAAACACGAACCGCACTTAGATCTTTCTAGATCTCACTGGTTTTAGTGATTTAGCGTCGTATTAACACTTTTATTAATTAAAATACGTGGATCGCCTACCATGAGGCGTCCACTCACGCTACCCCACCCGGAAGAAGTACCTTGACTGCCTTGTTCACAACGACTTCCGCTTCCCGTTTCTCGCACATAGTTACATAATCACGCCGCTAGGAGCGCAAAACCATCAAGTTCCTCATTACACAAAATAAGTAATTAACATAACAAAAGGTCTGATAAGAAGTTAGATAAATTTTATAAAAGGATAAATTAAAAAATTAAAAACATAATTACCTTGTATTTTATATACATTCATGCTGTTCAAAAGATGTGATTTCAAAGCTACTATTAACCCAAAACAAATGTCTGGTCTCAAGTCACACAAAACCGTGATGCTACAGTCGAGATTAAAAATACACCTAGTTATTATAATTAACAAATAATTGAAATTAAACAAATTCCCTGATCGCAAACTCATTAGTTTGATGGAATTTGAATATAACACTACTAGGGTTTTCACAAAAATAAAACAGAAACGGCAACCATAACATTCGGACGAGCACTGTTGTTCAAGGACAAATATTTGAATTTAAGATCGGCAAAAGGTGGCGCCGTCACAATATCTGTCGTGCTTGTGACTGTTATTGTATGGGTACAGACGAGACGTATCGTTGCTGTCAAAGTTGATTTGTTGAGGCAATTGTATGTTTGCTGTAAAGGGTTGGGGGCAGTGGTGGATACAGGGCGGCGGGGGGGGGGGGGGGGGACGCGACTGCCTCTGACCAAAAAAAGGGAAATTTTGAATAATCATTATTTATTTATTGTTAAAAGACGTGATATTTCCGTTATTTTATTGATGGTTATCATTGAAACGACGACGTGAGAAACTAGGGCGCTTCAACCGGTTAGGTCATATTGCGCCGCCTGTGAATGAAAGGAAATGAGAAGAGTGAATGCAGGTATGTTTGATGATTAGATTGTTTTCTAAGTGTATAAATAACAAAATAAATTGATGATGAAGAAAGTAATAGCAAAATAAAAGTTATGTATGTAAATGAAAATAAAGAAAAGAAACAAATGTGTAAGATGTGAATTAAATTTTGTTAAATAGATTACAATGGATGAGAAATTTAGAAAGTTTGTCGCCGTTATCATATGATAGAAGTTCTTCATATGATTGGGAGAGATCAAATTGCGTGCGCAATGCATCATATTTGGCACATTCTGCTAGCATATGATGCACGGTTAAAGGTACATCACATGTGTCACATATGGGAATAACCTTTTCTCTGGTTAAGAGATATCCGTGTGTTAGGCGTGTATGGCCTATACGAATTCTAGACAATACCACCTCTTCTCTACGTGAGAGTCGAGACGTAGGTGGACGAATTTTGTTAGTCAATGTGGGCATCACACTATGCAATTGTTATTTTGCAAAACACATCCCACGATGCTTGTCGCAAATCCAACAATCTTTGCTTGTATCCACTCTTGACATCTGGAACGGGAACTAGACTGAAATCGACGTCGCGGCTTCCTTAGCAGCCGATCAGCGTGTTCATTTCCTCTATGCCCACGTGTCCAGGTATCCAGCAAAACTCTATTATATATCCCTTAGACGACGACGACGACGTAAGAAACTAGGGCGCTTCAAACCGGTTAGGTCATATTGCGCCGCCTGTGAATGAAAGGAAATGAGAAGAGTGAATGCAGGTATGTTTGATGGATTAGATTGTTTTCTAAGTGTATAAATAACAAAATAAATTGATGATGAAGAAAGTAATAGCAAAATAAAAGTTATGTATGTAAATGAAAATAAAGAAAAGAAACAAATGTGTAAGATGTGAATTAAATTTTGTTAAATAGATTACAATGGATGAGAAATTTAGAAAGTTTGTCGCCGTTATCATATGATAGAAGTTCTTCATATGATTGGGAGAGATCAAATTGCGTGCGCAATGCATCATATTTGGCACATTCTGCTAGCATATGATGCACGGTTAAAGGTACATCACATGTGTCACATATGGGAATAACCTTTTCTCTGGTTAAGAGATATCGTGTGTTAGGCGTGTATGGCCTATACGAATTCTAGACAATACCACCTCTTCTCTACGTGAGAGTCGAGACGTAGGTGGACGAATTTTGTTAGTCAATGTGGGCATCACACTATGCAATTTGTTATTTTGCAACACATCCCACGATGCTTGTCGCAAATCCAACAATCTTTGCTTGTATCCACTCTTGACATCTGGAACGGGAACTAGATTGAAATCAACGTCGCGACGCTGGGAAGCTTCCTTAGCAGCCCGATCAGCGTGTTCATTTCCCTCTATGCCCACGTGTCCAGGTATCCAGCAAAACTCTATTATATATCCCTTAGAGGTTAGTTTTTCTAAATAGAATTGGATGTTTTGTACCAAATGATGACTAGAATACATGAGTTTTATAGCTTGAAGTGAACTTAAGCTATCTGAACACAAAAGGTATTCTCCACAACGACAGCGTAGAATGTATTTAAGAGCTTCACGGATGGCGAATAACTCTGCAGTGAAAACTGAACACACGTCGCTTAGCCTGAAACGTTCAGTTAAGGTGGAGCAATAAAAGGCACTTCCAACCTTGTTGTCAATTTTGGAGCCATCTGTGAATACCAAAGTAACCTTTGATGTTCATGGCAAATCTTTCTAAAGTTAATTTTGAATACACTATCGCAAGTAGAGTTTTTAACCAAACGACAAAGGTCAAATATAATAATCGGCTCTGTGTAAACCAGGGCGGGTTATTGCTAAATACAAAATTAAAAACTTTTGGCAGATGAAATTCTATAAGATTAAACAAAAGTTTACATCTTAATCCCGTTGGAAGAGATGCCTTGGGTTTGTTATCAAAGTGTCTGACATATGTCGTGTTAAAAACATTCCGATTTGCTGATGGTTAGGCATAGCTTTAATTTCATTACATACGTACCCATCAAGAGGTTTCTCCGTTCTGCTAAGGAGGACACACCTGACTCGGCATACAAGCTGACTACCGGGCTTGTTCGAAATGCACCAAGAGCAATACGAAGACCACAATGGTGGACAGTGTCTAGAAGTTTAAGGGTTGTGTTACTTGCTGAAGAGTATACGAAACATCCATAGTCCATCTTGGAGCAAACTAGAGATCCGTAAATTCTCAACATGCAAGTCCTATCTATTATTCTTACGATGTATTACTGAGAACTTTCAATAGGTTGATTTTCAACATGCATTTTTTGCGTAACTCAACAACGTGGTCTTTCCAATTTAGCTTTTTGTCAAACACCATGCCGAGAAGACGGACATTTGTTTTGAATAGAAGTTCTACATTGTTAAACGATAGTTGTGGGTCATTTTGGATTCTTGAAGACGGCAAAAGTGAATGCACTGAGTTTTTTCGGGAGAAGAATCGTGTCCCCCGCTTTCGAGCCCATTCACTTATATTGTTCAATCCAATTTGCACGTGTCTTTGAGCTGTTGATAAATTTACGATCTGTAGAAGATTCCCAGGTCATCTACAAATAGGCACGACATAAGGCTCTTTGGGATACAATCCACCCACACTGTTTATTCCAATAGCAAACAGTGATACCGACAAGACCGAGCCTTGTGGTACACCTGTTTCCAGGGAGAACGAGTCTGACAAAACATTGTTAACACGCACTTTGAAAGTTCTATCTTTTAAAAAATTTTGGCATGTGCCCTCGAAAACCCCACTCGTGAATCTGTTGAAGAATATTATATCTCCATGTTGTATCGTATGCTTTTTCAATGTCAAAAAGCACACCAACAACATGTTGTTTGCAACAAACCCTTTCTTGAATAAACGTCTCTAATCGAACCAAGTGGTCGATGGTGCAACGACGTTGACGAAATCCACATTGGACGTTCGCCAATAAACTGCGTGTCTCCAGCATCCACATTAGTCGTTTGTTGATCATCTTTTCGAACAATTTGCAAAAGCAACTTGTCAGAGAAATAGGGCGATATGAAGTCGGCATCGACTTATCTTTTGTGGGTTTGAGAAGTGGAATTAAGATGGCACTACGCCAACTATCGGGAAATATGTCAGACAACCACAAAATATTAAAAAATAAAATAATAACTTCCAATGAGGGATCAGTCAGGTGCACAAACATGTCGTTGTGCATTTTGTCTCTCCCACAGATGTGCGACGTAATGAGCTTAACGCCATACGGAGTTCCCACAAGAGAACGCTCTGTTGTATGGCTCATCGTTTTTCAGATGAGAAATTAGTGGAGTCGTTACCGTACTAAACCCTAAAGCGCCCCATTTTTTTGTGATTGTGCGAATATAACGTTTGTTGCCATGCTGTGTGTGAGTATCTAATCGAGCATCTAGCAAGACGCGCGCTCCGACGCATGCGCATTGCGCAAGCCAGTCATAGACTGAACCAACAAGTTTATCCCTGCCATCCTCGTGGATTCAAGCATTCGTTCAATGAGTCATTAATAATACCACCGACATAGTGTTGAGCTTAGCTCAGCGGCGCTGCGGCAGGTGTCAGTATGTCACTGAAGTTAAGTGTTTTGAAAATATGATTGATTAAATTGAACATGTGCATTTCACCCCAAAACTGGTAAATTTAATATATAACGGAATTTTAGACCACCCCTTCCTACCCCTTCCCCAATAATTTCCTTCCATAAAACCTCCCCTTAACAATTTTTTTTTTTTTTTTGAGAAACTAGGGCGCTTCAACCGGTTAGGTCATATTGCGCCGCCTGTGAATGAAAGTAAATTAGAAGAGTTAATGCAGGTATGTTTGATGATTAGTTTGTTTTCTAAGTGTATAAATAACAAAAAAAATTGAAGATGAAGAAAGTAATAGAAAAATAAAAGTTATGTATGTACATAAATCAAGGCTAGATCCATCCCTGCATCTTCAATCTGTCTTTGAAATGTGTCTTCTATGCTAAATTGAAAATATGATCGAACGTCAATATGTTACCATTGTGTGCTGTAAATTGTAAGCTCGACATGACGACAAAACAAATTGACGCACACAAAACTATATTGTTTCGGTATTGCATTCAGACCACCACTTATTTAAAACGCAACAAATTCACTCTAAAACAGTTTTCAAAATGTTTTGCCTGCGGGGCTATAGGGCTCCGCCCCCATGCCCCCCATGCTTCGTCCCTTTCCTACGGATGTACATGCACGCGCAAATCGCCCCCCCCCCATGATTATGTCCTAGATACGCCCCTGAGGGGGTGGGTGTGCTAGCTGTCCTGCCAGGAGAAGTGCTGGTATTCTGATATTTAGCACTGAATCAACTAACAACCATAGAAAAACGATTTCAGTGCAGGGCCATAACTATGCGCACATAACTTTGATAACCTTAGTAATTCATCATCTTCAAATGATGGGCGAGATAATCGGTGGCTGTATGCGACGTGGATAATTCTTAGTCTATCTGATGGTTTACATCGCTCACATTGTAACTGTAGGAAATTCAACAATACTTGAATCTACTCCTCACTATACACTGTACTTCTGAGTCCTCGTCTTCTCTGTCTCGTGGAAATCGCCGGCTATCACAGCGACCTGTCCGCGTAGTGAACCCTGCAACGACTGACCCGGGTTGTTCCTACCCTCGCCTGGTTCTTATCAGTAGATTACGAAACCCGGGATGTACAGTCCGTGGCACATATTCAATGTTTATTTAGTGACGCAAAACCTTGCGTCTCTTCGTAACACGACGACGTTAAATCCTAGGGCACTAAACAACTTGGATTTTTTCCATGTTTTATTAACATAAACCTACTCTCTAACAATGTGATTATATAAACAATCTGTTTCACAAATGTACAGTATTACCAACATACAATAGCTATGATTAAACAGTGATGTTGTTGTTGTTGACAAACACTACATCTTTCCCCCGCAAGGGAAACTGTTATCATTTCTTGAAGAAGTGTATTGGTCCCTTTGAAGCCAGTCTAGATGAACGACACAACTCTTTCGGTGGAGTCTCCCAGCACGGCTCTCTTGGTGGCGTCTCCCGGGACGACTCTTCCGCTGAGGCTTCGTGTACCACTGGTAGACTCACTGAATGTGTGAATGGAGTGTGGCCCTCGCTCTCTTCCTCCGGGTTCACGTAGTTCCGAACGTTAGTCGTGTTCCGCTTATAAGTAGCACCCTGAGGAGATTGGACTGCAAGCTGGTTCCATGTCTTGCTGTGACCGTACTGCAAATCCTGAAAGTTTGGGTCCAGTTTGTCGTGATGGTCTTGTCTCAGCAACACAGAATCTCCAACTTGGATGTTACAGTCTTTGCTCTTCTAGATTGGTTGGCATATCATTATTATTATTAATAGCAACTCGCTTATTTTCAAATTCCCCTTTTCCCTTTTTAGTATTTATATTTTCCATCATTATCATGTGAATCATATTTATGGACGTGTTGCTTATTTATTAGATTATTATATTATATTAGATTATTCATTCCCTCTCTCTCAAGAGGGGTTATATCTGTTACCATGTATCGGTCGAATGAATAAATTGAAATTGAAATACTCCTTGGTTCGGAACTTTGACAGGCGGTCACGATCCCGTATTTCTACATCGAGTGGAGAATGAACGTTAGTCATGGGCACTTGGAGAAATTTATCGCGAATTTCTCTGCCGAACATAAGCTTTGCAGGCGAAACCCTGTAGCAGCATGTGGTGTAGTGCGATATGATAAAAGATGCTCCGAAGCGCAACCTTAAAACTCCTACCCTCAGTTCTGGCAATCCTTACCACTTTCAAGATTGAGCGGTTCTGTCGTTCAACCTCCCCCTTAGCTTGAGCGTATTTCGGAGTGGTTAGGTGAAGCTTGATGTTTAGTGTCTTACAAAAGTTGTTGAATTCTCCACTGGTAAATTAAGTCCCATTGTCTGCTGTTATAACTTCCGGAATTCCGAACCTGGCAAACATATCGCTCAATAAGTCGATAGTTTTGCTTGCTGTTTTTTATGCATGAATTCTACCTCATAGAATCTGGAGAAGTAATCCACTACGATCAGTAGATACTCTGTTTCTGTCAGCTTTAAAATCCATGGCTACATTTGCCAGGGGTTAATTCTGGGGCATAAGAACTAACAAG